>JAESUZ010003812.1:0-12184 GCA_017311185.1 Proteles cristata cristata
GTTCCTTCATAGTCCTAGGTAGCTGGTCCACACCTCCATCATCTCTCTTACAAAGTTCATTGTGTTGTGTTGTTGTAGTAAAGAAAACAGAGCATCTGGTTCATATGAAAGTTGTATTATGTTTCTGAGTCTTGAATTCTTAACTAAGTATAGGTCAATATGAATTTTCCACCAGGGCCATCTGCCTCAACTCAGATAAAGCAAATTTAAGCTTTAAGATAAATTTTAACGAAGAGCTTCCACCACCACTATTTAAGGGACACTGTTCATCCCTCTTCCCAAGTTCTTTCTAGTTTCCAATCAGCTTTATGATTTCTGTGATAATAAAAGAAAAAAGGGACAAGGGTGAACCAAAGGAATATTATCCAAAAATTATACTTATCTAATTGGAATATGTTTGGTAAAGGAGGCTTGGAATTCCACATGATTTTGTGTAAACTAGGTTTAAAATGAATCTGCCTTCTAGAGGCACTTCCACGTATCAATTAATAATGGAAAAAATTTGCCCAAGAAATGCTAGAGGGGAGAGAAAGACAACCTAGAAATAAACATTTGTTACATATAATCAATAAAACAGATGTCATACATGGATGAGTGCCATCTAGGTTTCTGGTGTTGGGGTACAGTATACTTGGCCATGGGGTGGCAGGGAGAATGAAGAACAGTTTGGGACTCCAAGGGCATTTAAAATTAAAGAGCTGCAAATATATTTTTCAATAACACCAAATTGCCTCTTGGAGACCCAGAGACATACCTCTTTTAAGCTTATCCTGCAAGGCCTTATCAATCAATAAATATGCCTGTCATGAGCATAAAATTGATAGATTCTAATAGAAAGAACAGAGCCATCAAGTTTCAAGGCTAATTTAGCACTTGCTCATTTACAATACACTTGGGACCTCAGAGAATCCTTCATAAAGTGTTTGGAAGACCACTGGGCAGACAAACCCTAGGAGAACTTGGTAATTATTGCAATTACAGCCTGCCCTGCCCTACAATCAATCCCCAACACAACTTTGTAGACAGTGAGATACCCTCTGCAGCTGTAAAAATAGATATCTGTCTTTTTGTGCATGGAGGAAGTACCTCAAATCATCATGGTGAGAGGGACCATCTTATCATACTGGGCCTGCCATTCTACAAAGTCCTCACCAATGTTCTCCCTAAGAAGATATGACACAGACACTTTCAGAATTTCAAGTGAGAAAATATGGCAAAACATGAAGGAAATATCAGAGCCAGGTGGAAGAAGCTTCATTCAAGGAACATGTCTATGCATATTATGTACTAGGCCCTGTGGGGAAGACAAAGATGAATAATGCAAGCTCTGTACCAGGTCAGAAAGGAAAGGCCAGAAAGGAAGGCAGGGCAAAGAGGTGAGGACCCTGGAGAAGCACCTAACTCATGTTTTCCTCAGTAGAGCTGAGACCCTTTTTGTCTAGAAGAGAAGAGAGTGTAGGCCTTCAAATCACTCTGACCCTGGTAAACCTGCATGCTCTTCCCAAATTCACAAGGCCTCTGGTATGCATCCCCAATTCAGTCTAGCCATGAAATACCCTCTGCTCAAACCCCAGAGCACTGGGACAGCCAGTAGCACTCTGAGCCCAGCCTTCTTCCTCCCTGGTTCTTTCTCATTTTTCTTGCCAACTCTACAAATAAGAGAAATCACTTACCCATGGGCTTTTTCTCTCTCAGAGCATAAGACCAGAGAAGAAAAAGCAAGTCAAACCCAGGGACAGGGAAGGAGCTTGGCCAAGGAGAGTCAGGATGTAGAGTGGAGCTGAGAGGGTGCTCTTGGGAAGGTGGGGCCCATGGGGAGGTGGGGCCATCAAGAGGCAGGGCCATGGGGGAGGCCACAGCCATGGAAGGGAGGGTAAGGGTGAAGGAGGCATCTTAGCTGCAGTCCTGGAGGAAAGCTGGAGTTGGGCAAGGGAAGACTGTCTGGGTGAGGAGGTGGACTGAGGGCACAAATGGGACTTTGCTGGAGACTTTATTTGCAGCAAGATATGAATTTAGAAGTAAGGAAGTTTCCCAGGGTCCTAGGTATGGAGAAGATCCCAGGTGGCCGGAGAAGAGTATAAGGAGCCTAGCCTGTGGGATTTAGAGGCAAGTCCCAGGACCAGCTAAAGAACCCACTGAGCGCCCCTATAAACAATGATAGATTCACATTTCCCACTCACCTCTCCCACAATCTCCTAGTAGGTTCCTCTACCACCACCACCCATCCCAGCACCCTTACCCACATGTCTCAAAACTCCAGGAATAAAACTAAAAGGAATTGGCTTAAGCTTCATCATGAAGGATTTTCTGAGTCAGTCATTCAGCATTGATAGCACATTCTAACTGAATATGCATTGAGTATTGTGCTGGAGAAAGTAAAGAAAATATATAGTTCCAGGCTACAGAGTTTACTGTTCTAGACAATCATAATGTAGGATTTCCAAGATCCTGAAGCAGTGACCAAAGAAAGCTGCCACGTCCTTCTCAGGATGGTACCCTTCAAACAGAGGCAGATTTGTCAGAGATGGAGAAGGTGGGTCCTACTTAGAGAACATAGGATTCATGCAAAAGTAATGGTCCCAAGAAGGGATGGATGTCAAGGAAAAGGGGCACTGCTGCCTCTACTTGATAGTGCTGAAGTGTCTTTAAACCCTAATTTAGGTTTATTAAAGAATTGGGTAGAAGTGGAGGGAGGGGCGAAAAGAAATCTACAGGTCCCTAGGTCTATACTAAATATACTAAGACAGACCATTAAAATTGAATCAGAAAGAATTGCTCCAGATCTCAGGATGAATCTCCAACTGAGGAAAGGCTATGAGTCACATTGATCCTGCCCTAACACTTCTGCAGTAGGCAAGACCAAGGGTACTAACTAAGCACCTCCTTTGTTCCAGGTGCTATACTGAGTGCTGGATGAGTGGCCCTGCCAGACTACAGAGCCACGATTCCTAGAGACAAAGGAGACAGGCAGGATTTGGAAGGATGGCTGTCAGGACAGAACAGTAGGACAGGGGCATCTGTGTATTTGATCTGTGTATGTTTCAACATTCCTAGGCTGTCTTCTGCGGTCTCAAGCTGGGATGTTTCCCAGATGTGCATCTGCTTTGAGGGCAAGGAGGGTATAAGGAGAGGATCTCCTTGTCCTTGCATCTGGTCACAAAGCAATCCTTTCAACTTTCTCCCTATGCTACCCACTGCCTCCTGGGTAGAGGCAAAGCGTAATACCAAGGCCCCAGGCAAACACCAGGGAAGTAAGAAAACTTACCCAGGGATATCTCTTAGAGATGCAGAGATCTCTAAGATGCAGAGATCCTCTCTTAGAGCATGCAGAGTTGGGGCCATAATTCTCTTCAGGGAAACAGAAGAAAGAATATGGGACCTGGAAGTGAGCTCATCCAGTTGATTTCACACGAAGTGTCTGAACCCTAAGGAGTGAAGGAGGTAAGAGGAGAGGAAGTAGGGGTATGAGACACAGACAGGGGAAGAGGATGATGTAAGACACAGAGATAAGAGAAGCAAGGAAGAGAGGTGGAAGAGAGGGCAAGAGAGAAGACAGGGATGAAGGGTAACAGCAACGGAGACAGATGGGTGGAGATGTGGGTGGAGAAACTGAAAAGCACACAGGGTGAAACTCACAAAGGTGTGATGGGAAGACCCTCAGAGACTGAGGGAGGACAACAGGGAGGGAAATAGCCAGAAGGAAGAGCTGGTGGAAGACTCAATCCTGGAAAACCTCAGCACAATGTATTTGGAGTCAAAGAGACAGACAGAGAGACCACTAAGATACATGTCTGCCTGACAGATAAAGATGAAGGAGGAAAGTAGGAAGGAAGAAGACAGGGCTGCAGGGAGGAGGTGGGAGGGAACAAGACAAAGAGAGAGCAGGAAGTAGGTATCGAGCCGGAGGAGGAAACAGGCCAGGGAGGGGGGCACATATTTGCTTTACGATCCTTTTCCATCTCACTTGGTCCCTGTTGAGCCTGGTCCCCTCTCAGGTGACGCTGGATGGTGGATGTGCCCAAAAAGCTGACAGGGTAAAGTTGCTGCCATCACTGCCCCAGACTCCCTCCCAGTGCCAACCTGGGTATCCCAGAGGCCCCTACATGTGTATGAAAACTGCCTCCCCTACCCTTTCCACAAAAAAAAAAAAATTCTGCAATCAAAAAAGGCCTGATGCTCAGCCCTAAATTTCTCAGAATAAATGCAGCCTGGCCCAACCAGAGAAAGGGCAAGTTTGAGCCAAAGAGAGGGAGAAACAGGGGCAGGCATGCAAGCCACGCTGAAAATCGCTGGAGAAAGTTCTGGGGACAGACCATTTATGGATCCCATGCAGAAGAGTCAGTAGAAGTCAGGACTGGGACAATGTCTGCATTGAGAACTAACTAAGCACCATGCACAGTATAAGCAAAATAGATACCAGAGACCATCCATTAATGTGGAGTCAACAATGCAGACACTTCTGAGCAGTCATGATCAATGTCTTCAAGCAGCTCTGAACTAAAGGGCTCCCACAAATATACATATGAAGCCCACAAAAGGAGAAACTCAGAGAATAGAGACTTTGGGGCCTCTAAGACTTTGAGGTACATGCTGAATCTAGGTTATAAGAGACAAATAATGAAGCGACCAACCAAGTGTGTGAAGATGCAAGCCTTAGCATGGCAAACTGTACCCTGCCTTTTTCACCAGGCTTTCTTGGGACTGTGCAAAGACTGGCTCCACCAGCTCCTCTCAGGGCCAGGAGAGACCCTAACAACATTAATTCAAGCAATATAAAGAGGAATTTTCTCCCAGTCCCTGTCCCTGACAGCCACATATGAAGGTCCCAGGTACCATATATCTGGTTATAGCTAGAATCCAAGAAGTCTCTCTAGCATCAAGAGGGAGAGTGAAGAGGGAAATGTCTAGAGAATCCTGCAGGAAAGACGAGGGAGCAAAATTTACCAGGTCCATCCCACCCCATGGATACTTAGAAGTTCAATAAGTTTGAAATATCCAGGACTTCCATGTAATTAAAGCAAGGAACTGGGGAATTACATTTCTTCTCTTTACCCTCCACCTCACTTATAGACACACATTGTTTATAGAACACATTGAACCTCCTGAATGCTGAGAACAAACTGAGGACTGATGGATGTGGAGGGGAAGGGGGGTGATGGGCATGGAGGAGGGCACTTGTGGGTATGAGCACTGGGTGTTATACGGAAACCAACTTGACAATAAACTATTTGTTAAAGAAAAGACCTGATCTGGGATCATGATTAAGACACTAAACTGAAGGAGCCACCCAGGTGCCTGCCCCTCTCTTGGTATTCTTTTTTTTAAATTTTTTTTTAATGTTTTATTTATTTCTAGGAGAGAGAGACAGCGTGAGCAGGGAGGGTCAGAGAGAGAGGGAGTCACAGACTGAAACAGGCTCCAGGCTCTGAGCTGGCAGTCAGCACAGAGCCCGACGCGAGGCTCGAACCCACGGACCGCGAGATCATGACCTAAGCGAAAGTCGGACGCTTAACCGACTAAGCCACCCAGGCGCCCCTCTCTTGGTATTCTTTAGAAGGGAAAAGTTAAGTCATTTTTTTGATGCCTAATTTTTTTTGACAATTACCTAAAGACTCTTACCAGTCTATTTGATTTCTTGTGTGTAATTCTGACTCAAGATCATTATGTTGAATATCAACTGTGCTTCAACAATTATTTATTGTGTAAGTTCAAGGTGCAATTCACTGTGCAGGAAATGGAAAGAAACAAAATACATATATTAATCTATATTTTATGCCCAGTTGCCATTTAGCAGAAATAATTTCATAAATTCTATAAAGTTGAATTTATATTGTTGAAAGGCACTTGGAATTTGTTTTTTTGAGTAAGTTAACTGTCAAGGTAAATAAACTAATATTTTTATCATTGACAATAGAATTGGGTCATAAGAAAAATAGTTTTTATTTTAGAAAGAGAACAAGTGAGAAGAGAGGAGAGGAGCTGAAGGAGAGAGAGAATCTTAAGCAGGATCTATGTGCACCACAGAGCCCAGTGTGGGGCTTGATCCCATGATCCTGGAATCATAATCTTAGCCAAAATTAAGAGTCAGGCATTCAACCACCCAGGTACCCCAGGAAAATACAGTTTTTAGAGCTTGTTCATTGTTGATATGGCATGAAAAAGCAATTTACTAAACATAGTGAAAAATATTTTGGTGAAAATAGATGTAAAAATAAAGCAGTCTATATCAGTGAAACAATCTTTTATTGAATTCAAAATATTATGTGTAGGGGCGCCTGGGTGGCTTAGTCGGTTAAGCGTCCGACTTTCGCTTGGGTCATGATCTTGCAGTTCGTGGGTTTGAGCCCCGCGTCGGGCTCTGTGCTGACTGCCAGCTCAGAGCCTGGAGCTTGTTTCAGTCTGTGACTCCCTCTCTGACCCTCCCCCGCTCATGCTGCTGTCTCTCTCTCTCTAGAAATAAATAAAACATTAAAAAATATATATATATTATGTGTAGAATAATTCGGTTTTAGGTCCTAGAAAATGGGAGGAGAGTTTTTTGGGAGTCAGTTTTTTTTTAATGTTTTTTTTATTTTAGGAGAGAGAGAGAGACAGCGTGACAGGGGAGGGTCAGAGAGAGAGGAGTCACAGACTGAAACAGGCTCCAGGCTCTGAGCTGGCAGTCAGCACAGAGCCGACGCGGGCTCGAACCCACGAACCGCGAGATCATGACCTAAGCGAAAGTCGGACGCTTAACCGACTAAGCCACCCAGGCGCCCCTTATGAGTCAGTTTTAAAAGTGCGTAAACTTCTAGAGAAGTTAATACCAGCTGAGTAAAATTTTGAGACCCAAATAGGAGTTTCCATAGTTTGCCTAAATCTGCTCAATCTAAACCATTGTAAAAGATATATCCTATCTTCAGATATTTCATATAAATCTAATACTTAGAGCTTTAGAGTGTTTGCTGTAATAGCCAAGATAATGAAAAATGAAGATTTCCAGGTTAAAATAAAGGGTAAAATACTTGTAAAAAAAACATAATAGAAAACACTGGCCTTTCTCTGCCAACCATAAAACTGAGTGCTTCAAGAAAGATGCATATTGTCCCCAGGCTGGATCCAGTCTCATCTTCAAGAATTTACTGGAATCATGTAGAGCAGGTAGGGCCTTCTATCAATATCACTTTTTCTGGCCCCTCCCCACTTCCCATGGGAATGGATGGAACAGGACCATGGGATGATATATTAGGCATTCTCCTGCCCAGGGCCATATTTTCCTTGTTGCTTTTTGAATGAACAACACTATTCTCACTGTTGTGTCTAGAGGAAGAGGAGAAACTACTCCTTGTCCTGCACAAGACTCCACTCTGACAGGACAGTCACCGGAACTCTGGCAGAGCCACACAAAGGCAAAACCAGAAGTGCCTGGGTACAGTTCTAGATGCTGGGTACAGATCTAGATACACTTCTAGACATCGTTCTGGATGGAGAGAAATGCTGTTTGTGAAGAAAGCTCTCCCAGAAAATAGTTTTCAAGGACTAGCACAGTGTTAAGTCTGAAAGGAAGGAGAATTTCTGTACCAAAAAATATGTAAGGCTCAATTCAACTGAATATGATTTTATCATAAACTCATTATGTGCCTGAAGCCCACCGGGATGCTCTGGGGGAGTGAACAAGATATACCGCTTGGGACTGTCAGCTCAGCCTCTGACTCTGTATTTTGGCTTGGTCTCGATCTCAGAGTTCATAGAATCAAGCCCCTGTTTGTCTCTGCAATGACAACACTGAGACTGCTTGGAATTTTTTTTTTCTCTCTCTCTCTACACCCCCCCCCCCACTCCGCCACTCACTCTCATTTTCTCAAAATAAATAAAATTAACAACAACAAAAAAAGATATACTCCCTACCTGTGATCTACAGTCAGGAAAAATATAAAGAAAATAAAGATACTCATATAACTGTGGTATTTTATTTTTTCATTCCAGCTTTGCTGAGGTATAACTGACATATAAAATTGTAAGATGTGATTTGATAGACATATGCATTGTGAAGTGATTGGCTATGATTTCCTCACCGTGAGAGCATTAAAGATGGTATTTTAATCTAAATGTTAGGATTAATGAAGGTAAGTGTTCAAAGGGTACCTTTGCTTTCCTCACTTCATCTTTACATGTGGAGGACCTTCCACTGGAGCTTTGGTTTTCAACGAGTGATCCCTAGAAGCTCAACATCAGCATCTTTTGGGAATTTGTTAGAAGTACAAGTTTGGGGGGCGCCTGGGTGGCTTAGTCGGTTAGGTGTCCGACTTTCGCTTAGGTCATGATCTCGCGGTTCGTGGGGTCAAGCCCCGTGTCGGGCTCTGTGCTGATTGCCAGCTCAGAGCCTGAAGCCTGTTTCAGTCTGTGACTCCTTCTCTCTCTGACCCTCCCCTGCTCACGCTGTCTCTCTCTCTCTCCTAGAAATAAAAAATAAAAATATTAAAAAAAAAAAAGGAAGTACAAGTTTGGGCCCCACCCAGACCTACTGAACTCCAAATGCTAGGGGTGAGGCCCAGCAATCTTTGTTTTCACAAGCCCTCCAGGTATGGTGACACCAACTGAAGGCTGAGCACCACTGAGCAGAGGACTATTCCTGGCCTCACTCCACCTCTGCCTCTCTCACCATGACTTTGATCAGTGAGTTGAAGAGACAGACAGCACTGGGCATGCCCAGATCAGCCTCTTCCAGTTTTTTTTTTTTTTAATTTTCATTTTTATGTAGTGCTAAGCTTCCCAAATACAACTCCTTTGCTCAAACAAGAGCAAATCTAATAAAAGCAGACTCTCCTGTGATAGGAGGCAGGTGGTGCACAGCGCTGCTTGGGATGAGGACTAAGTCTGTCTAATTTAGTGATGTGGGGTTACCAACCCAATTAGGCTGCAGATCCTAAAGCTGACAGTTTAAATATCTCTTTCTGTGTTTCGATTATTTATTGGTTCAAAGCAAAGAGGAGTAAATGGGGTGTTTTTCATTGTACCTCTACAGCTCCAACAATGGGTTGTAGTGAAAAGTGGGCAGGATGCAGATTCAGACTGTGTACGTTAGAGAGACCTAGTTGAAAGAATAACAGGACAGAAACACCAGAGGAAATCCTAGAATTTTTTTTAAGTAAATGGAACTTTAAAAGTGATCAGTTCTGTGCTGTCAAGTCACAGATAAATAAGCAGAGCATTGAAGGGTCTGAGTCGCTTCCTCAAGGTCACATTGCTAGACCAGAACTCTGGAAACTTGGCTCTTAACTGTGCATTTTCTGAGCTGGTGGACCAAAGCAGACAAGAGTAGAGAAACTTTCAAGTCCAAGAATGCAGATATTGCCAAGTAGAAGAACAAATCCCTAGGACTTTCAGCATGGGTAGTGGGTTCAAAGTCAAAGAGCTCTGTGCTCAGAGGAAAGCTCTAGCACCAATACACCTGTGTATACCATACTAACCACCCCCCGCCTGGGGTCAAGGCTCAGGCTACACAGACCGCTCAGTGTGCTCTCTACACTGCTTGGTTTCCTATGCCTTTTCTCCTGTTGCTCTCTCTGCCTGTAGTCTCTTCCCGCCTCCCATGTGTGGCAAAAACCTATCTGTCCCTGGAGAGAGACAACTCAAATGCCATTTCTCTACAAAGTCTTCTCTGATTTTACCACTCAATCACCACTCTTGTGCCAGCCACATGTGATCGTGCTCCACTCTGAATTCCCAAGACATTTTATTTGTATGTTACTTATTTTTTTTTAATGTTTTATTTATTTCTAGGAGAGAGAGAGAGAGAGACAGCGTGAGAACGGGAGGGTCAGAGAGAGAGGGAGTCACAGACTCTGAAACAGGCTCCAGGCTCTGAGCTGGCAGTCAGCATAGAGCCCGACGCGGGGCCCGAACCCACGAACCGCGAGATCATGACCTCAGCGAAAGTCGGATGCTTAACCGACTAAGCCACCCAGGCGCCCCTATTTGTATGTTACGTATGACAACACTTTCTACGTTGTGTTATAGCTATGCTTTACCTCTTGCATTAAAAAGTGACCTCCATAAGGGAAGAGGCCATATTTCAATTTTTTTTATTTCTAATTTTTTCTAGGACTTGTATTTCTAATATGCAGGATTATTATACTACTCCAGGTCTACTACATAATGTTTCAACAATTCCACACATTTCTTACTGCTAATCAAGATAAATGTGCTCTTAATTCCCTTTATCTGTTTCACCTCTTCCCCTGCTTACTTCCACTTTAGCAACCACCAGTTTTTTTCCCCTGTATTTAGGAGTCTGAGGTGGATTTTTTGTTTGTTTTGTCTCTCTTTTTCCTCTTAAGTGTGTTTTATTTCTTAAATTCCACATAAAGGTGAAAACATATGGTGTTTGTTTCTCTGACTGACTTATTTACTTAGCACTATACTCCATAGGTCCATCCATGTTGTTACTAATGGCAAGATTTCATTCCTTTTAGTAGCTGAGTAGTAGTCTACTGTGTGTGTGTGTGTGTGTGTGTGTGTGTGTGTGTTTGTATCACATCTTCTTGATCCATTCATGTATCCATGGATACTTGGATACTTTGGTTGCTTTCATTTCATGGTTTTTGTATATAATGCTGCAATAAACATAGGAGTGCAATCAAATTCATGTAAATAAAAAGTTTTTGCAACAGAAATGGAAACCATCAACAAAATAAAAATCAACCTACTGAATGGGAGTAGATGGTTCACTCGCCTCCTTCCTGCCTCTCCTCCCGCGCTGGCCGCTAGGCTCCAGCTAGCTCCCCCTCACGTTGCAGCCCGCACTTTGCAAAGCTCCTCGCTTGCCCGAGGCGGCCACAGCTGGGCGCCGTGCCGGATCTGGCGCATCCGCGAGGCAGCGTGGCGGCGGCGCGCAAGGCTCGGATGTGCAGGGGGCGGGTGCCAGGGGAGGCGGGGCCGCCGCAGCCTCGAGCTACCGCGTACCCCGAGCTCCGCGTGGCGCCCAGCCGCAGTCCCCGCCTCCCGCTAGCCTGAGGCGGAGACCCCGGCCAGTGCTGCCGTGACCCCCGGCAAGGCGGCGGAGTACCTGCGGGGGCCGGCCTGGACCGTCGCGGCGCAGCGGGAGCTGCTGGCGCGCCGGCGGCGGCGCCGTCGAGGAGCTGGAGCGCCAAGTGGCGCGGCTGAGGCGCGACAATGCCGCCGTGCTGGAACGGCACCGGCGACCCCTGGCCGCGTGCGCCCGCCGCCTGGACCCCAGCCCCGGCGCTGGCCCGCAGCCCAGCCGGTAGGCGTCATCCCGGAGCTCCGCTGCCGCCGCGACAAGTAAGCGGGCGCCGGGGGCGGCGGGCGTGTAGAGGGTGCGCGAACTTCTTTGGGGTCCCGCTCCCCTCGGGGCTGGGAGGGGAGTTGGGCAGAGGCGGGGAGGGCACCCGACTAGAGGGCGCACCCGGGATCCCCCGACCTGGGGTTGGACCTCGGCGGGAACAGGGCTCCCTAAGGAAAGGGGTTCTGGGGCGCTGCCTGGCGCTTCCACCGGCCAGTTCCCCGGGGACGAACGGCTTCGGACTCGGGCTTCAGCGAGCCCCGAGGCTCGGTTGCGGGCTGGGGCTCCGTTAGTGGGGCAGAACTCCTGGCCGGGAGAGCCCGAGTCCCAGTGGGAAGGGGGCGCGGGAGGCGCAGGACCCGCCCTCGAGCGGGCCTGGGTCACTTTGGGGTCACTGTCGCACCGGGAGGGCCTCCGTACTCCCTCTAGCCCGAGATGAGCCGAGCCTTCTTCCCTCTGGACGCCTCCGTCTCTTCCTTCGCGGACCGGAGGTTGTACCCTGCCCGCTTCGCCCTGGGATTGCCCTGGCTGTTTCGGATCTAGGATTAAGGGGGGACAGGATGGGGGCGGAATTGCCCGGCCGCGCTGGCCCCAGACGTCCTGGGTGAGCTCGCAGCTCGCGTGCAGCAGCCCGTCGGCTGCGGGGCTCCTCTCCGCAGAAGTCCGGGTGCCTCTCTGGGGCGAGACAGGGGGCACGGGGACTTTAGGTGACTCCAGAGTTGGATTCCTGGGTGCTCTGAGCCTGTTTGCCCTCTCCGTCCTTCTGTCTTGGGGACCAGCTGGCCACACTCCATGGTTTGGACCCAGGCAGAGGAGAAGAACACTGTGTGTTGGAAGGCGGGGAGGGGTGTGGGGTGAAGGAGGAAGGGGGGTGGTGATAGGCAGCTTCAGGAAAGGTTT
>JAESUZ010003813.1:600000-781071 GCA_017311185.1 Proteles cristata cristata
TGCACAAAGCCGTAGTTCTTAATGATGTCACATTCCAGCACCTTCCCATACTGCTCGAAGAGGGAGCGGATCTCCTGCTCTGTGGCCTCCCGGGGCAGGTTTCCGATGAACAGCTTCACCATCCTGACGAGGGCCTGGGAGGGAAGAAACGAGATTTCCAAAAGTTAGGGGTGGAGTGGGGAATTCCGGTGCACAGCATTTTGGTTTAACCCTCTAAAGTTCTTGGCGCCTTCGAGATTCAAGGCCCACACGTAAGCGTTATTTTTTTAGTAGCGGGGGAAGGTCTATACTTTAGGGGTGGTGTGAGATGTGACACCCAAACAGGAGGTAGGGGGTCGGCATGCGTGGCCTAGTGCATCATCTCCGTGAAACGAGGAGCATCTAAAGAACAGGGTTGGCTGTTTCAGGTCTTAAAATGCTGTTTTGGGGGTACAGGAAAGAGAAGAGCTCAAGAAAGGCTCAAGAGTGACCCTGGTAACGAGGTTTTGGAGGGAAATCTGTGCACCTCTCCTCCCGGCGGTATTACCTTCAAAGATACTCTAAGAATAAAGAGGCTTCCTTGGCCCCAATCTAGGACTCCCCCAGCGACCCAACCTCCAGTTCTTTGGCCCCAACAAAGACTCGACCCGACCCCTGCCCCGCCCCCTCCGGAGACCCGGCCCCGCCTCCTCCCGTTGTCTTCCCCGGACCTCCCGCAGCAAGAGAAACCCAAACGCTGGTCAGGCCCCGTTCGCCAGAGGCCCAGCCTGGCCCACCCTCGGGCTCCCCACACACCCACAAGACCCCTTCGCACCTCCGGGTGGCGGCGGCGGTGGCGGCGGCTCCAGCGTCAGAGAGAACCCTACAAAATGGCGACGACCGCTCGAGCCTCGGCGCGACCGGGCCCTTTCTCGCGCGCCAGCTCACGCACGCGCGAGTGCGCTCTACCGTCTTCCCCTCCCCCTCGCGGGAGCCGGGCGGCCAATCCCGCAGCCGCATACAAATGGCTGCCCCAGGCTAGGCTCCCAGCTGCCCCGACCCGGGGGCGGGGCCAGCTGGTGACGTCGCTGCGGAGCGGAGGTCAGTCCACCCACAGCCCCGGCTAGCCAATCAGCACCTCGGGAGCGGGGTTGGGGGAGGATCGGAGCTCCGGCGTCAGAAGGGCTGCGGACGCGGCCATTGCTTTGGTGTAATCGGAAGCCTGGGATGTCGCTAGCCATCACAATGGGTCGTGCTATTGGGCCAGTTGGGGGTGGGCGGGGGAGTGGGGGCGGGTAGCTGATGACAAAGGGTTATCTCACTGGGTCCTCTGAACGGGGGTTCTTAGCGGGCCAACCTCTTTGGTAGCTTTGAAACATTTTAGAAACAAGGAAGCGTCCTATTTTAAGCAAACGTAGTCAGTTTTTGTAGAGCTTTAAAAGTAACTTAGTTTTTTTCATTGCAAACATGTTAGCCACTGGCGAGGAAAGAGAACCAAAGATGGCAGAGCTGGGAAGGCTCTAAGATGCGTTGTTATCCAGGCTACATTTATCAGCCACATTTTCTTTGCTCATGTATATATATGGGCTGGTTTTCTTTCTCTAGGTAGAGTATTAGCCCTGATCGTGTGTCCTTCACAGTCCCTGGTCCGTGGTGAACACACCAAAAGAATACTTGGTGCAGAGGCCCAGAGAAATTCCTTGTTTGGACGGAGGGAAGGGGTGAGAAAGGGTCTCCAAAGTCCACACCAAGCTGCTGGAGGTCTAGGCAGGCAACTGGGACTCCCCGGCCCTTTCTAGCATTCAGAATTCAGCTGTGGTCCAAGGGCACCTCCTGGTGGCAAAAGAGTAGCTATTAGATGGATTATTCACTGTCATCCTTGAACAAAGAATAGACGTTTATAGAGATTGATGGACCCAGCTTATCTCAGAGTGGAGCATGCCAGCGTGGTTGTCAGTCACCATTCTTCATTGTGGTAGCTCCAAAGAAGCTTCTCTGATACCATCAGACACAAATTCCCCAGAGTGCTCTCCTCCTCCCCACCTACTTTGATAAGTTTTTTTCCCGGAATTTTTTTTTTGGTTTGTTTGTTTGTTTCTCAGGCTATTTCAGAAGAGGCACGGTCCTTCCAAATTTAAAACAACTCATGATTTCTCCCACTGCATTCTATCTACCTCTCCCCTTCCCTCCTCCTTTGTCATTTCCAGTTTCTCTATACTCAATTTTTGTTTGTTTGTTTAGAGAGACCGTGCATGCTCAAGGGAGGGGCAGAGAGAAGGGGAGAGAATCCCAAGCAGGCTCCGCACTGTCACTACAGAGCCTGAGCCCACAAAACGTGAGATCATGACCTGAGCCCAAACCAGGAACTGGACACTCAACCAGCTGAGGCCCCTAGGCCCCCCAACACTCAGACTTTTAAAACATGTATAGGGACTTCCTCACCCATTTGTGAAATAGCTTTCACTCATCTTCACTATTCATGTTTTCTATCTTGGCTTCCTTCCCTGTGTTCCAGGCCAGATTTATTCTCAAATGTAGAGTTGAACCTATTATTGCCCACCCTTGAGTGCTGTGGTTGGGTTCTGTCCACCTTTCCAATTTCCCTAAGTTTTCTGAGGTCACCAAAACTAATGTCTTTTTAACACTTTTCACCCTTCTGAAGTTTTCATTTCATTCACCATCTTCCCTCTGTTTTTATATTGTTCCATCTCCCTTGCGCCCCTCCCCGCCATCTATATCCCTACTCTTATTCTGTTTTCATCTCAGTTCCCCTTCCCTTACAGGCAGCGATTCTAATGAGTTTAATGTGTATTATATTGTTTGTGTTCTTGCGACACATGTCTTTTTAGTGCACATTTGCTTTTTCCATGTTGAGAAATATTTTGTTGGGGAAATCTTCAAAAACGCATAGAGACAGGATATTATGACAAACTCCTATGGACCCTTTACCCAGCTTTGACAATTATCACATTCTGCTTATCTTATCTGTCCCGTGTATGTGTGTGTGTGTGTGTGAGTGTGTGTGTGGCTGGAGTTTTTAAAAGCAATCCCAAGATGTAATGTCATTTTGCCTGTAAGGACTTCACTATCTACCTCTAATTAAAACATCAGCACTATGCTAATATTATCTAATCTTTATATTAAAATTTCCCCTAGATTGTTGCAAAAAGTCGTTTTGCAGTTGGTTTCTTCTAATGTGAATCTAAACAAGGTCTGCCCATTGTGCATTTGGGTAAATTATGTAAATATTTTATGCAAATTGTGTCGCTTGGCTCATTGTCTTCGTTTTTCCGCTAAGCACCCCGTGTTGGTGTGTGATATCTAATCACTGTGTAATATTCCCTAGTGTGCAATCACATTTTACCTCTCCATCTCTACATGTAGGACATTTAGGATGCCTCCAACTCCCCACCATTATAAACAAGGTTACAATGAACATCGTTATGTTAATTACGTGTGCCCTACTGGATCTCTGTGAGAATTTGGGGTGATATAAACCCAGGGTGGAATTGCTAGTTTGCTGGGTCATAGGGTATTCCTGGAACTCACTTGTCTAAGTAGTACCAAGTTGTTCTGTGGAGTAACTATACCAGTCTACCCTCCTGCAGCACGTGAGGGGCCCTGTATATCCACAACTCTGCCAATGTTGGATATTATCCAGTTTGCTAATTTTTACCAGTATAATAGGTGTAAAGTGATATATTACTGTTGCCTTAATTTGTATTTCTTTGATTACTAATTATTTTAAGGATCTCTTAACCAGAAGAGTTTTTTTGAGTTTGCTCTTCTGTAAATTTCCTGTTCATATCTTTTGCCCATCTTTATTAGTGGTTGCAGTCTCCTCTTTGTTGTTGACATGCAGGATTTTCTTGTGTATTCTAGATATTTTTTTTTTTAATTTTTTTTTTTTAATGTTTTATTTATTTCCAGGAGAGAGAGACAGCGTGAGCAGGGGAGGGTCAGAGAGAGAGGGAGTCACAGACTGAAACAGGCTCCAGGCTCTGAGCTGGCAGTCAGCACAGAGCCCGACGCGGGGCTCGAACCCACGAACTGCGAGATCATGACCTAAGCGAAAGTCGGACGCTTAACCGACTAAGCCACCCAGGCGCCCCATGTATTCTAGATATTAATCTCTTATTGGTTTCAAATATTTTTTATCGTTCCACTAAATTATCAACGTTGTCCATGGCATTCTTCATTAAACAGAAATTCTTAATTTTTTATGGAATCTAATTAATTTTTGTCTTAAAGTTTGTGCTTTTGAAGTTTCATATAAGATGTTCTTTTCTTCCCCCTGGAGTCACAAATATATTCTACATTTTTCTGTATTAACAGTGATGTTTGTCCTCTTCACGTTTAGGTGTGTAGTCGATTTAAAACAGAATCATCCATGGATAGCCTGGCTGGCCAGTCAGTGCATCATGATACTCTTGATCTCAGGGTTGTGAGTTCAGGCCCCACGTTGGGTGGAGAGATTACTTAAAAATAAAATCTTAAAAAACAAACAAACAAAGGCATCTGAGTGGCTTAGTCAGTTGAGCGTCTGACTCTTGATTTCGGCTCAGGTCATGATCTTAACAGTTTGAAGAATCGAGCTCCACATGGGATCCTCTCTCTCTACCTCTGTTTGCCCCTCCCCACCTCAAAATAAGTAATACATTTTAAAAAGCAAACAAAAAGCAGTGTTGTCCAAACAGAAATATGTCAGCCATCTGTGTAATGTAAAATGTTCTGGTAATGACATTTATTTATTTATTTATTTTTTTAATGTTTTATTTATTTCTAGGAGAGAGAGAGAGACAGCGTGAGCAGGGGAGGGTCAGAGAGAGAAGGAGTCACAGACTGAAACAGGCTCCAGGCTCTGAGCTGGCAGTCAGCACAGAGCCCGATGCGGGGCTCGAACCCACGAACCGCAAGATCACGACCCAAGCGAAAGTCGGATGCTTAACCGACTAAGCCACCCAGGCGCCCCTGGTAATGACATTTAAAAAGTAAAATGAAACCACTGAAGTTCAGTTTAATACTTTTAAAACCCGATAAAGCTAACATATTTCAACATATAATCAATATAAAAAGTATTCATGAAATATTAAAACTTTCCCCCCCTCTTCCGTTTTTGAAACTGGTGAGCATTTTACACTTAGAGCACATCTCAGTTTGGACTAGCCACATTTCAAGTGCTGGGGAGCCACATGTGGTTCATGGCTACTGCCTTGGACAGTACAGATCTAGCGCTCACCCTTGGAGGTGGCGTTCGGTAACATGACAAATACACCTTTCTCAAGTCATTTTTATCTGTCCATATTTCCTCATGACTTGTGGTTGCCGTATTTTTGTGCCCTAACCTGTCTTGTATCCCTCACTCTCCAGTTTGTTCTCTTTCTGGAACTTTTCTTGCATTCATATCCAAAGGGATCTCTCAAGACTTACTTCCTGACCTTATGCTTATCTTCTTCTATGTCCTGTTCTTAAGGATTCGTGTCCCCAGGAGGCTTCAGGTGCTCCCTAGGTGCTCATACCGGATCTCTGTTACTTTTCCTTTCACAGTGACTGCATCCTGCGAGACCGCTGTACTTGGCTGCCCTATTTACGTTCACATTTTACATGTTAAAACAATCATTTCTGGGGCGCCCGGGTGGCTCAGTCGGTTAAGCGTCCAACTTCGGCTCAGGTCACAATCTCACGGTTTGGGGGTTTGAGCTCCATGTCGGGCTCTGTGCTGACAGCCAGCTCAGAGCCTGGAGCTTGTTTCAGATTCTCTATTTCCCTCTCTCTCTGACCCTCCCCTGCTCATGCTGTCTGTCTGTCTCTCAGAAATAAATAAAACAATAATTCCTTCATTAATTTCTCACTCCCATATACATTTCCTTCTAAAATTTCCCATTACTGTTCCCCCTCTTAACTTCCAGGCTTGCCATGTTGGAGTGTAAATACCTGGGTTACTTGAGCACTCTACACTGTATGGCTTTTTCTTCCTTCCTACAATGGAGATTTTGCAGTTGTACCCAAAGAACAAGAGAAGCTCATGCTGATGTAGAGTCCCACGACAGAGTGTTCGGTCCCATTTACCCAACACGTTTACTGTGGAATTCTTCTGAATCTGCTTTTCTTATGAGAAAGGGAGAATTCTTCGGTGAGCTATCTGGTCTACCAGATCTCATATCTGGAGACCATTCTGGGGCTGTGTTGTGCTAGGCCCGGGCCTGCACATACCTGACTCTTTGTCATGGCTGATGATGGTCAGGGGTCTACTCAGCCAGGGCCGTAGGCCAACTATGTTAAAGATAGAGGGGCGCCTGGGTGGTTAAGCGTCTGACTTTGGCTCAGATCTTGTGGTTCGTGGGTTTGAGCCCTGCATCAGGCTCTGTGCTGACAGCTCAGAGCCTGGAGGCTGTCTTCAGATTCTGTATCTCCCTCTCTCTCTGACTCTCCCCTGCTCACGCTGTCTCTCTCTGACTCTCAAAAATAAATTAAAAGAAAAAACATTAAAAAAGATAAGAGTTGCTTAGTGGGGGAGGAATGGAGGAATGGGTGAAACAGGTGATGAGGATTAAGGAATCCATGGTCGTGATGAGCACTGGGTGATGTAGGGAATTGTTGAATCTCTATAGTATACACCTGAAACTAATATAACACTGTATGTTAACTATACTGGAATTTAAAATTTTTAAAAAGTTAAAGATAGGGCTGCTTCTCTGAGCCCCCAAAAGAAATGATTGTGTATTTATGGGGGAAAAAAATGAAAGAACAAAGCTTTTCCTGTAGGAGGTCACCAAGGCAATACTGTTGCTTGAAACTTCCAACTGCCAAGCCAAAGGAGAAAGCTACCTGCTGGGTTTTGTTTTTTTTTTAATATATACTTCACCAGATTTAGAATATCTTCTGTTGTATGTGTGTGTGTTTCCACTCTTTGAATGTACCTTGTGGCTTCCCAGGGTGATGTCATCCCCTTGGACAGTGGATTGGGAATTTGCCACTTATCTGACCCCTGTCTGACCTCCCTTGATCCTCTCCATTGGGGAGGAGAGAGAACACGGGGTCTATAATCACCCTCTCTGTGCTCCACTCTTCCCTGTTGGGCTGAGCAGTGGCTGAGACTTGCTTGTGGCAATTCAGTCTTTCATTTTTGAAAACAGTTGAGAGAGTCACGAGTGAAGTCGTGCACTGGGGAATTAGTCGTTCACTGCCTTTAACATTAACAGTGCTTGTTAATATCCTGACCCATGGTGAACTTCTTTGGTCTAAAACTGAGGATGGTCATTAGTCAACCCATTATCATGGGGAAATGAAACCAAAGTAGGGTGGCTCTCAAAATAATGTGGTTCTCTGAGGGTTTGGCGGCTGGGGGCACCGCGGAGACCTGACACAGAGGGGACCAGAGCCAAAGGCAAGAACGTGGGCGTAGGCAGGGGAGCTTGTGGTCAGGAAAGCAAAGACACCCAGAAGCGGTAACAGAAGCTGAGCTGTTTAATCACCTCCTTGGCCAGACTCAAGGCTGTGGCTGCCCCTGAACAACTCACACCTGGAAGCCATCGAGTGTCGCCGTAGACGGAGCGGCCACTCGAGTCAGAGGATGAGTTAGGATGGGAAGGGGGAGGAGCTTCGGCATCCCTGACTTGGTCATCTGGCCATCTTGCCCCCAGGTCCTGCTTCAGCTCTGAGAGGTTCCTGGCTGGTCCCCGGGGGCAAGGAACCGAGGGGGCATGCCCTAGCTGTGGTGGGAGAATGACCTGAGGCGGGGGCAGCCATTCCCCACATGGCCCATGTTGGGGCTGCCGGCCTGTCCGCACCTTAGTCGGGGTAGAGGCATAGGGCTGGGGGGAGAGGGAAGAAGTCAGGAGGCGGGAGTGGAATTGGGGGTTGCCTAGGTCCCACCACCAGTCTGGAATTAAATAGCAGAAGAGGAGCGTTGCCCTTGGGAACACTGGCTTGTCCCCCCTCCCACCCCGCCTCCCAACAGTTCCTGGTGATGGGTTGACCTTGGCAACAGACCCTAGCAGCAGGCAGTTGTCCTGACAAGAGGGTGGTCCCTGTGGACAGTCCCTGGCAGTTTCCTGAATAGAGGGAAGAAGCTGGCCTGGGAGTCTTGCCCCCAACTACTTGCTCTTCTTGAAGAAGCTGAAGCGTTTTTCTCTCTCTCGTTCTCTGCCATCCTTGCTGCGAAGCACGACCGGCCCCTCCGCCCCGACCGGTGAGACTGGAGGCATGGTCATGGCCCGAGTCATGCCCCGGGCGGCACTGGGCACTGCTGGCTCTTCGGGCTCTCCAGAGGCAGAGGACGCAGTCGCAATGGCTGCATTTACCACCCGCAGCCACGAGCTCATCTCCGCCTGCAGAGGGCACAGAAAGACAGGGGGTCAGTGTCAAGGCGGCCGGGCAGAAGCTGTGGCCCGCAGGCGAGCGGGCAGGAAAGGGATGGGACTCTTTCCTCTCACTGGAGAAAATGACGCCTTGAAGACGGGGAACAGGTTTTTGTGTGGCCTTCACAAACATCTGGGTGGCACATTGTGACCTCTCTGATCACCAAGAGGGAGACACTTAAAGAAAAGGAGAGGAGAGGGAAGAGAGAAGAATCTACAACTGGAAGGTTCTGAGAATGGCACAGAGAGAGACGTGGGGCCAGAAGGGGCCAGCTCACCTCATCCTTGGCCTGGAATAAATACTCTTTTCCATCCTGTAAGCTGTTGGGAGAAAGAGGAACCTCAGGGCAGAGCTGAGAATCTGGCCCAGCCACAGCGGTGCTGGAGGAGTCCTGGTGACCCTGAGAGCAGGCCGGAGGGCATGCGGCTGCAGCCCTGAGCCCTGAGCCCCACAGCACAGGCGCCCTGCACATTCTGCACATTCTCAGCGCTGTGCGAAAGCAGGCCCTTCCTGTTTGGCCGCCGAGCACCACGGTGAGCTCGCTTGCATCCCAGGCTGTGCCCCCTGCGCTGGCTGCTTGCTGGCAGGCAGAGGTGGGCCCCTGGAGGCCCCTGCACACGGGCCTCCTTCAGATTTCCCACTCACAATCATGTTTTTGCTCATCGTCAGCAGGCAGGCCCACGCGTCGGTGCTCCTGCGGCCCGAATACAGCCAGAACCCCCTCCCGTTCCCCCATCTACAACTCTGTCCCCAAACCAGCCCTGGAACTCTATTCCCTCTACTCCTAGCTTGTGGCTCCCCTTTACTTAGGGTCACCCCTACCTCCCCTCCCATCCTGAGGGCACTTGGCTTTCCTACCCCAGCTTGAAGACGTGTTTGCGCTTTCGATAATCAAAGGCGACGCTGCCCTGGGCCCTGGCCAGGCTGACAGGCACTTCTCCGTGGTACGGCACTCCTGTGCTGGCGGCCTTTGCGTCCTTATAGAAGCCAAGGCTCCCACGCCGCAGGACGCAGTACACGTTTTGCCACGACCTGGGAGGGATGTGGTGTAGGTGACGAGGTGAGACAGGTGACTGGTCTTTGTGGGGCCTAGAACCCTAGCTTCAGTGTCCGAGGGCTTCCAGTGCCACTCCTGTCATTGGGCCCCTCATCTTTACACACTCCCGGCCGTCACCTGAGGCCCTGCCCTTCTGCTGGATCCTCTCCCTCCCAGAGAACCTCCTCCTACATCGAGCCTCTTCCCCGCCTATTTGGAAGAGGTTCCCCCTTTTTTTTTTTTACTGTTTATTTTTGAGAGAGAGAGACAGAGCATGAGTGGGGCAGGGGCAGAGAGAGAGGGAGACACAGACTCTAAATCAGGCTCCAGGCTCTGAGCTGTCAGCACAGAACCCGACATAGGGCTCAAACTGTGAGTTCATGACCCGAGCCCAAGTCGGACACTTAACCGACTAAGCCATCCAGGCGCCCCTGGGGAAGCCTCTTTGGAAGGCAGGAACCGGAGAGGCCACCGATGCTGTGTGGCCACAGGGCCAATACCTGTTGGCAGCCTTCTTGCCAAAGGCCTCCATTTCCTGTTTGCGGCACAGCATCCCTTCCATCTGTTCCTGGGCAGAGAGCTCTGGGCCTCGAGGGGGCAAAGTGGCAACCCGGGCTGGCTCGGACGACCTGCTCTGGGGCATCACAGGAGGGGCTGGGCCTCGCGTCCGGGTCTGCTTCTCTCCCCGTGGCCCATTGGCCTCGTCCCCTGTGCCAGACCCCTGTGGGGAAAATGGACAATGGTGTCAGTGTCAAAGGATGAGATGGGAAAAACCTAGCCTGAATGTCATGAAGCTTGAAGTCCAAGGGCTGGTCTTCTCGCCCCTGGGTTTCCTCTGGGCACCGGGCTTCTCCTACCCCCAGGATCCCCACCGCCAGCTCACATCCCTCTTTGTCCCTTCATCTCCCAGTTATCAACACCCACACCTCTGGGAGAAACTCACAGGTCCTTCTGGGAAGCTGCCTTGCTCCAGGCTCTGTTGTTCCAACAGGGGCTGTGAGGACAAGAAGCTGTAAGACGATGCGCAAGATGGGGAGCAGAGATTCTGATGGGGGCGCAGGGCAGCGGGGTCACCTGAGGGGACTCTGTATCTGTGCAGACTCCGTTGACGCTGGCCTGCTGTGCAGATGCTGGCGGCCGGGGGCGGGTTCTGGAATAGCAGAAGGAGACACAGAGTGTTAAGTCCTTGGGGTTGCTCAGCCTCAGCCTCGGTCTCTGTCGCCAAGGGTCCCAGCTCTCACCCATCTCGGGTGGCATCGGGAGCTGCTCGGCTGTCTACCAGGTCGCCTTCAGTCAGACTGGCTCTGGGCTCTGGGGCAGGGGGCCGTTTCCTCCGTTCCTCCTCCTCCCGCTTTCTTTTCCGCTCCTTCTCCTGCTCTTCCAGCTGTCAAAACATTCTGGGGTCAGAGCACAGAAGGTCGCATTCAAGAGGACCAGGGAGGGCACTGGGGAAAGCGGAAATGCCTCAGCTCTAGCCTGATGGAACAGAAAGGATAGAAAATAAGATTCCAAAAGAAGGTGGGGATTTGAAGCAATGGGGGAGATGGGTGTCACCCGGGGGGGCTGAGGGCTCCTGGAGCCGGGGTACAACAGGCACGGATGGCTCACGTCCGGGAGACTCTGGCGCAGTGGGGACATCAAGCAGGGGAGAGCCCGGGCCTGGGGCAGTGGGAGGGGGCGGGCCTTCCTCACCGCCGTGAGCTTCTCCAGCGCGCTGAAGCGCTCCTCCCAGGCCACCGCCGACTTCTGGAAGGCCTCGTGCCGCTTGATGAGGCTCTCGACTTCATCGACCGTGCAGCCCAGCTCAGCACTCCTCACCAAGGGCTCTTGGCTGCACAGCCAGGCCTCCGCCATACCCGCATCTCTCCCAAACACGAGCACCTCCAAAACTGCGGATTTTGGGGGGCAGGGGGGAGTGGCAGGTCAGAGCTCCAGCAGGGCACCGTCACCACAGCCCTTCAACAACAGGGACAACAGAGGAAGCTACTGCCCCAGAGCAGAAGCACAGGGCAGAGCCAGGCAGTGCTGAGGGTGGGCACCTTGAATTCCATGCTCAGGCCTCTTGGTCTTGCCTACTCTGGAAACTACCATGTACAAGACCCCGGGGCCTTCTCCCGGGGCCTGGTGCCCTTGGCCATTTCCCCGGTGCCCATGGCGGCTCACCGAGCTGGAGCCAGTCCATCTTCTCCTGCCACTTGTCTGCTGTCTCCTGGCGCCGTGCCTGCAGCTGAGACAGCTTCTCTGAGATCTGAGGGGGGTGGGGGGGGCAGAGACGTGAGTTAGCACCCAGTGGGACCTTTTCGGGGTCCCTGGAGGACTCCCGCAGGGAACCAGAGATTTCTGATTTCAGGAGGCAAGTGGTTCCGGGGGCAAGTTGGAACGGGGAAGTCCTGAGCAGCACTGGGGGGGGGGGGTCTCTGTGAAGGAAGAACGAGAGGAAGGAGGAACACTCAGGAAAGACCGGCACCGAGGCCTCCCCCGTGAGGATGGCTGGCTGCACCCACACCTCGCCCACCTCCTCAGCTGCGTAGTGGCTCCTGGCCAGCAGCCCCTGCCCCATGTCGATGCAAGAGGAGAAGCGGTCAGCCCTGGCCTCTATCTCCGCCTTGATGCCCTGGTGGTTCTTGATGACCAGGTCTGCGGAAGACACGTCCCTGGGGGGTACAGAGACCACATTACCGCTGCCCACGACCCTATCCCAGCCCCCGGTCTGCAACCCTCGGAGGCTGCGGGGCAGCGTGGGCCTCACCGGGGCCGCTCCTGGGCATCCATCTGCAGGTTCACCCCATCCATCCACAGCATCAGCTCCCGGACAGCCTTGAAGAAGCGGAACTTGTCCGTGGTGTCCAGGAGCAGCTGGCGGCGGGCAGCAGAGTTTCCCTGAAGCTGGGTCCAGGCTTCAGCCACCGCCTGCATGTGGCGGCCGATCTCCTCAGCCTTGTCTCCAGCATAGGCCTTCTGGAGCCGATGGCCATCATCCTGCACCTGCTGGACCTGTGGGCACCACCCCCTGGCTCAGAGTGAGGCAGAGCTGGGGGACTCCAAGGAGCAGGGGCCTCTCTGGTCCTGGTCTCTATTCACTGCCAGCCAGAGACGCAGGAGGCAGAGCAGAGGGTGGGGGCTGGGAAAAAGGAAGGCCGGTGCCCAGAGGAAGCCCTGTCACCCCCTGCCCTGCTGGGTCTCAACATGGGGCCTGGGGAGTCTGGCGGGGGCAGCCCTTTAAACAGACCAATGGCCAGTTGAGCTTCTGGAGGCCTGTTCAGGACATGAGGCGCCCCAGAGATTGCTAGAATGAGGTTTGCAGCCACAAAGGGATCTGGGGAGTGGCTGCCTGGGTTTAAACAGTTGGAGGAAGGATCTGTGCTTCTGAGGTGTAGGTCTAGAGCTCTAACCTGGGAGGGACAAACAGGCAGATTTTAGTACGATGTGAAGAATCCAGCCATTGGGACCATCTGAAAGTGTCACAGGCCCTCAGGAGGGCTGGTCATTAAAGGTGTGAATGCTGTGGCTACATATGCCCTGGCCAGAGAGGCTTCCCTGGAGCCACTCCACCACCTTCGTCCCTAAGCGTCCCTCCAGAGGATGCCATCCTCGCAAAGTCCCACATCCCACCATTTCCCACAAAGTCTCCTCTGAGCCACCCCTCACCATCACCGTGCTTGGGTCTGACCTGGGCGCTGAGGGCCTGGATGTCGTGCTCAAAGGCGCAGTGGCGGCGCTGCAGGGCCTCGGCTGCGTTGAGGTCGCGGCCGGTCCCGTCGGGAAGCTGCTGCTGCTTGTGCTGCACACGCGCCAGCGCTTGGCGCGCCCCGTGCAGGAAGCGCTGCAGCTCGTGGGCCGCTGCCAGCACCTGACCCCGCGTGTCCAGCAGCTCGAGCAGGTCAGCCCAGGCCTCATTGAGACTGTCCTTCCACTCGGCCACGGTGGCCCGGGCAGCATGGCCCCCAGCGATGAGCCCATTGGCCAGTGCGTTCGCGCTGTCCACGCGCTCCTGACCGATGGTACTCGTGTCCCGGGAGAACTCTCGGAATTTGTCCCGGAGCATCTGGAGGAGGAAGCAGTTACGTGGGCAGCACTTTAATACAGGTAGATGCAGTCCGTGCCTAGTGGGTGAGGCTTCTGGCCCCAAAACCGAGAACCTATTTCTCTCCATGGGCCACACGGACCAAAATAGGTTTCTTCAGCAGGACAATTGGTTCCCATTTACCCCATAGGTGAGTGATGCCCCCAGACTCCAGGAAAACATTAGGGGTGCTTGGAATCTTTGGCCTTCAAGCAAGGATACCCTAACTATGGTCCATGCACCTGCACTAATGGGGGGGTCCAAAATCCCAAACGGTGTAGAGGACGTCCCCTGCGCTGAGTTCTGTTGGAAAAGAGTGATTGGAAATTTCCTTTTTGCCCACATCTGCGTGCAGCCCCATGGGCTCCTTTCTGTGCAGCCCTTCAAATGAGGTGCCCACGGACGGCTCAGCCTGCTCTCGCGCCCCCTGCCCCTCGATGCTCGGCCAGGAGGAGGCGCTGGCCTCTGGGCAGGTCCTCCACACCTCCCAGAGCTGCTGGCACACGTCCCCCCCGCCCCCCCCCTGCACTCACAGTCACGTGCTCATAGTCCTGGCCCAGCTCGTGGGAGGCGGCCACCACCTCGCGCTCCTGGATCCACTGCTCCAGGTCGTCCAGCTCGCGGCGGAGCTGGCATAGCCGCAGGTGCTCGTGCAGGCGCTCCCGCCGCTCCCCCGCCAGCTCCTTCAGGCTGGCGTACAGCTTGTCCACCTGCGCTTGGCGGATCGATATTCGCGTGCTGCCGGGCAGGGGAGGCAGGACTCAGGGCACAGGGCTCTGATCCCTTCCTGTTCTATTGCTTCCAGATCCCCTGCCCACCCCCTCACTCCCTGCCAAGTCTCCGCTTGCCTAGCTTTCTAGGTAGTTCTGTACAGACGTAGTATAGAAGGCTCCGCAGTCCAGGCACCACCCGGGAACCCATTCCCGCTCCCCCCAGGAGCCGTTCTCCCCCTTCGCCCCGCTGGGTTCACCTCTCTGGGTGGTTGTGGTCAATCATGTCTTGGCTGCTGGCTGCCAGCTGGTGGATGGTCTGAGCATAGTCGGCCAGGGCTTGTTCCAGCACCTGATGCTTCTTCACCTCCGCCTGGGCACTGAGCTCGTCCTGGGAATGACAGTGGGCATCAGGGAGCAGGGGGCTGGGGAAGAGAGCGGCGGCCACGCAGCCTGAGCTCTGCCGGGCCTCTCACCTTGGCTTTCTCCTGGCCCATCATGTGCAGCTCCTGCTCGCCCATCCAGGCTTCCGCCTCGGCGGCATCGCGGTAGAACTGCTGGGCCCACAGGGCCTCCTCCAGTCGCTTTCCTCGAAGCTCCAGCTCATGGCTCAGGCGTTTCCACATCTCCTGCAGCTCAGCCAGCTCTGGGCCTGCCGCCGCCGCGCCCAGCGTGCGCTGCCGCTCCTTCAGGTCCGCGATCCGCGGCTCGTGGCCCTGTATCTCCTTCTGCAGGGTCTGTCCACAGCATCAGAAACGGGCGCTCTGAAACGGGGCCCCTCACCACATTCCCCCTTCCCCCTGCTCAACAGCCAGCCCCCTACTCTCAGCTTGCTTTCTTCCTGAGTCCTCCTCACTCCCCGCCTCTTCTGGCTTAAGAAGGGGATGGTAATGCCTGATCTGCTACAAAGGGAACCCCGCCTCCTTGGGGGAGAAGAGGCCAAGCAGAGAAGTCTAGGATGACACCAGAATTGAGGGGGAGCCAGAGAAACCCGTTTTTTTTTTTTTAAGAAAAAAAACCTTCCAAGTCTCGGAGGCTCTTGAGACCTTTTCTTTCGCCTTCAGCCTCGGCCTCACCTGGTTTTTCTTCATGAGAAGCTGGACACTGGGCAGGTCCTTGCCATGTTCCATGGAGCTGGCCATGGGTAGCCGCTCTGTCACCCACAGCTGGAGGGGAAAGAGGGGGTCGGTGGAGGTCCAGAGGGCGAAGTGAGAGTTGGGGCTGGGCGGTGTGCTGCCCTGGGGAGAGATCTGCTAGGCTCCTGGTGTGCGCGTGCTGGGAACGGTCATCTCTGAGTCCAGGGAAGAGGGACCTAGAGGGCATCCCCCAGGCGTCCCTCGAGAGTCTCTTTTCGATGCCAAAGGGAAGAGAGGCTGGCATCTCCCCAGCATCGGGGAAGGAGACTGGAAAGCAAACTGCAAGGAGCAATTTGCCATGATGATGACTCTACCCCAGCCCGGACGCTAGTGACTCACAATCTCGTCCTCCACGTCCCGGTGGAACTGGTGCTGCTCGCGGGAGGCGTGCAGGCGCCGGCAGCGCTCCCTCATGGGCTGGCACAGCGCCCGGAACTTCTCCTCCACGGCCCTCGACGTCCTCTCCACCTCCCCCGCACCCTGGTCCTCCTGGGCCAGCGCCGTCGCCTGGGCCTGGATGGCCTCCACCTCCTTCTCGCGCACGGCCATCTCCCGTTCCAGCATCTGCAGCCCGGGGAGGAAGGGGTGTTGTCACCACGCATCTGCCTTCAAGCCCAGAGGAGACTTCAGTCTTCCTGTGGTCAATCAGGATTTCTTATCCCCGGGGTTCACCGCAGGGAGAGCATCTCCTCATGGCCTAGCTCAGTGGACCTCACACTCTAATATACCTAAGAGTCTGGGGGGATGTGATAACTGGGCCGGATCCAAGTTCACCTCAGTTCCAGGTACATCTTTTCCTGTTTTAAGACATTGGGACTGAACCCTGTAGACGGTTTACCTTCACCAGCTGGTGCAATGCTAGGCCTTGTCATTAGAGGGCGCTAGAGGCATAGCACGATACAAACGGGAAGGTGCAATTTATCGTTCCTGTGTGCTTTTCCTCTTGCTTCTATAGCAAAACTGCCCATGGTGTGCAGGAAATCCAGCGGCTCTCACTGCCCTCCAGCAAATTTTGCTGGCTTCCCAGTGGCAACTTCCTGCGGGCCAATGTTGGCCTGCCAGCGTTAGACCGGCCTGGTCCCATGATACCCCAGCAAAGTTCTGCAATATCTACCCCATGGGCCTCAGCCCTCTCCAAGGAGGTCTGAAACTCAGCCATGGGTCGGGGAAGCCATATCATTCCTCCTTGGGTACCCCTCCTCAGCACTAGAGGTAGTAGCTGCTGCCTGCATTTGCTATTTCTGTACTCTTCAGAGCAGGGATCAGCAAATCCAGCTCCCTGCCTGTTTTTGTAAATAAAGTTTTGTTGGCACATAGCCACACCCATTATTTTACATATTGCCTATGGCTGCTTTCACCCTACAAGAACAGAGTTGAATAGTTATGAGAGTGGGGTGCCTGGGTGGTCAATCAGTTAAAGCGTCCGACTTCTTCGGCTCAGGTCATGATCTCACGGTTCGTGAGTTCGAGTCACGTGTCAGGCTCTGTGCTGACAGCCAGCTCAGAGCCTGGAGCCTGTTTCAGATTCTGTATCTCCCTCTCAATCTGACCCTCCCCTGCTCACACTGTCTCTCTCTCTCAGAAAAAAAAAAAAGTTATGACAGAGATCATATGATCTACAAAGGCCGAAATGTTACTTTTATAGAAAAACGTTTTCGATATCTCTATACCCTTTGGTAGTTAACCGCCTTTTACTAATTGATACTATTTTTTTTTTTTTTTTTACTAAAGTTTCGTTGTTCAAGTTAGAGCATGGTTTCTATCTTCTGGCTTCACTCTGACTCATACATGCTCCCCAAGATTCTGAGACAGTGGCCCACGGACATTGCTTTGAGAAATACCGGTAAAGAGATTATCTGTGAGGCCTGAGAATGACCTCCCAGATCTCAAGAGCTACAGACTCCCTCCTCCTCTCTGCTGTGGTTCCCCATCCCCGTCACAGGCCCGCAGAGCACCTGTTGCTTCTTGAGCAGAATGTTGACGCTGGTGAGGTCCTTGCCGTAGTCGTCCGAGTGCAGCTGGGCCTGCAGACTCTCGAGCCAGCTCTCCAGGGCGGAGCAGCTCTGGGCAAACAGCTCGGCTCGGTTGGCATCGAAGAGGCTACGGGCCTTGGCCTGGGTGGTGCTCTCCAGCCTGTCCCAGCGCTGATGCAGGTCCTCCAGCTTCTCGGACACCAGGGCCTTCAGTTCTGGCTTCTCAAGGGTCAGCTCCCGCCCTTCCTGGGTGGTGGGACAAAGAAGGTGTCCGTGTCAGAAGTAGATACTGCTGGGCGCCTGGGTGGCTCAGTCGGTTGAGCGTCTGGCTTTGGCCCAGGTCACCATCTCATGGTTCGTGAGTTCAACCCTCACATCGGGCTCGCTGCTGTCAGCGCAGAGCCTGCTCTGGGTCCTCTGTCCTCCCCTCTCTCTGCCCCTCCCCTGCTTGTGCTTTCTCTCTTAAAAGTAAATAAACATTAAAAAAAAAAATAAAAGAATTAGATATTGCTGAACTTTATGGGTTGGTAGCAGATCAGGGACCTAAAGGGCAGGAGGAACCTGAAGTTAGGCAATAATTCCAGGTTTTCGCGTACTCTCCGTAACATGCTCTTCTCAAAGGTTTCAGACCCCTGCGAGCCCCTCCATCCCCCGCTGCCGATGACACCCTACTTGCTCAAAGTCCAGCTCACACCTCATTTCAACTAAGAAGCCATGGAGACCTTTCCTACTCTGGGCTCCCTCATGCTTGTCGCTTCTGGGGTTATGCCATGCACGGTCTTGCATATTTGCCATCTTCTCCTGTTTCTCAGCGAGTCTCTCTGCCCCTCCCCTGGCTTATGGACACACGAGTCCCACCTGCTCTTCCCAATCCCAGCCTTTCTGCTTGAGGACTTTCGTTGCTGGGGAGGCGGGGGAGGCATGGTCTCCTGGCCTGCACGCAAGGCAGACCGGAAGCGCCCGGGAGTCCCTGCCCGAGGAAGCAGCCCGCCACCGGTGACAGACAGGGAGCTGGTGGATGAAGACTCAGCATCCTTGTTCTTTGGTTGGGATAACGTGGATGCGCGTTCTACGCTGTCTCCCACGGTGCCCCATTAGGACTGAGTGCCAGTGGCCCGCTGGGGTGACTGGCACGGCAGTGGGCCCATTATCAAATGCCTTTCCTTCTCCATCCCAGCACCGCACTCCCCTACTGGTATTTTTGGTGCTCCATCTCCCATAAAGTGGCCTTCACTGGAAGCCTTGTTTCAGGGTCTGCTTCTGGGAGAACACAGAAGGAGACACTGCCATGCGGCCATTTTGTGCACGGCTTCCAGGATGAGTGTCGGAGTCTGGCACCTGCTTGGGTAACTTCACAAACCTTCAGCACAAGCCACACTTCGACGCACAGCCCTTACGTGGTGTTCAAGGCTTTTCATGACCTGGCCTAGCAGGCTTTTCCCACCGTTTCCTCCACGGGGCCCCTTCGCGCATTCTGTGCTCCTGCCAGACTGACTTACCCCTTGCTCCTTACCCCACTTCCACAACTCGGGCTTCCTGTTTGCATAGACACATTTTTCGTCCAATGTCTGCTTGTCCAATTTCGACTCATCCTTCATGGACTGCCCTGGAGGCTCCTGCCTCTAGGATTTCCGTACCTCCTCTCTCCTTGTAAACAAAGCTTTACGGACACACACAGAGGGCCTAGGTTCTATCCGGCCCTCTCTTACTGCATTTGCTATATTCTGCTCTGGATTTAATCTAATTTATTTGTGTATACATCTCATATCCTGACTATCGTGTCATTCTTCAAGGGTGGAGCCCGCAATGGAACTGCCTAAGGAACTTCCTTCTCAGTGCCTAATACGATGCTTTGCATATAGTAGCAGCAAGTAATATTTGCTGAATAAATGGAAACACCGGATGTACGCTGGTCCCCTCCTCTCCCCAACCATCATGCCCTTGAGGGAAGGAAAGTGTCTTTTTATATACGTTGCAGTACCTAGCAGAGTGCTGAGCATGCATATTGTTGCCCAGGAATACTTGCTGAGTTGAAATAAGTTTTACCTGTGCTCAGCTCTTGAGGAAGTGGTACCAAGTACCAAGTACCAGGAAGAAGAAGACTCAAAAGCAAAGGCTGGCAAAAGGTGCTCTGTGGGCTCAGTGTGGCCCACCACTTGTTTTTATAAATAAAGTTTTATTGGAACACAGCTGCACGCAGTCATTTCTGTATTCTTGAGGGCTGCTTTTGCGCCGCACTGGCACAGCTGAGGAGTCACAGCAGAAAATGTGTGGCCCACAAAGCTGAACATATTTACCATCTGGCCCTTTGCAGAAGTTTGCTGACCCCAGCTAAAGAACGTCATCCTGCTCTGGACCCAGGGAGAGTTACTGTGTTGACCCGAGGCTGCAGTTTGGCTCCTGTGCTACTAATTTGTACTTTCCCACGGTTCTGGAGTCACCGTCTCGTAGACCAAAGACCTTTGTTCCCCAGACCATAGCTCTCCACTTTGGAGGTTTGGCACCAGAGGCCCTGAGATCTAACCCTGGAAGAACCACGGCCTGACGCCAGGATCCCTCCCTGCGCCGTGGCCACGATCCTGCGCAGAAGAGGCCCCGGGGCTCTCTTCCTGCTGCCACCGTCCCACCACTCACCTTGTCCACCTTGTCCAGCCAGTCCTTGTTGGCGGCCAGCTCGGCCATGAACGCCTGGTGCTTCTGCCACTTGGTGTGCAGGTTGCGGGCCTCGTCGTAGGACACGTCCTGGGCTGTCAGCATCTTCTCATCAATCCAGAGCTTCAGCTGGACCCCGCGCGGAGCAGGGACGGAGAAGGGCAGAGTGCATTTCAGATGGAGGGGCGCGTGAGGGGGCCAGGTGAGCTGGGAGGGATGTGGGGAGAAGCCACGCAGGGGGCCACTTCGGTGATACCACAGCGGACTTGCTGTCGGCTCGGAGAGCCAGGGCGTTTGAGCAGAGGGACGGCTAGGGGATGTGGGAGGGCCACGGGGGTACCAAGGGCCTCACCTCGTGACAGTCTTGTAGGAAATGCTGCTGCTCTCGGTTGTCCCGAAGACGGCCCAAGAGCTGCTGCACTGCTTCTTGATTCTTCTTGTGTCTGTAATGACAGTCCCTTGTGAGACCCTTGAACTTGCTGGCAAAGGGTTATGAGCCTCTAACCAGCCTGGAAGCCTTCAGTCCTTTTGTTTTGGGGACACTGCCTTCTGGGAGCGCTGCAGGACAACCCAGGAATCCTGGTCTCCAGCATCCAGCTACTCCAGTGGCCTTCATCTCCCCTGGTGTGGGGGAGGCAGGGCTTCCTGGCTCATGGCTTAGTCCCTCTCCAATCACTTAGTTCTTCCTCCTCTACTGTTTGTCAGCCCCCACCACCATCTGTCTGCCTGTGCGGCGTTCTCCAGCTTCTTCTTCAATGAAACAGGCCATGCTGTTTTCGCCCACTTCCCCCCACCCCCCTGGGCCGCTCATTTACCCACTGTCTTTATCGTACCTCCTCTCGATGGAGTCAGCCTTCTCCTGGATCTTCTCTGCATGGATGTTGCCTTCAGACACCAGCTGGCGCCCGGCCTCCAGTAGCCCGCGGATCCGCTCTCCGTTGGCATCCATGGTGCTCATGAAGTCTTCCAGTTTTTTTATGGTGGCATCAGCAGCTTGGAGTGTCCCCGGCATCTCCGTGTGGGACAAAACGTATTCCTGTGTGGGAAGAGAGGTACAGAACTCACTTCTCAAAGGCACTTGTCAACCTTTCAGAAGGGCTCTCCTGAAAGGACACTATCAGACATGGAGACCAGCTGGGGAGAGGAGAGGAGCCGGTCGGGCTCTGAAGACAGCCTGGGGGGATGAGTGGGGGTGCCTGATTATGCTGCCGTCTTGTAAAGTTACGAGGGGGCGGGGCAGGAGGACCTTAATAGCCCAAATCCTATTGCACCTTATTTCTGGCCATAGATTGAACAATTACGCAACAGGTCAGGCTTTCTATTTCTGCTCAAGTCAGTTTTAGTAAGTTATATTGACATCTTTTTTATTCTAGTTAGTCGTCGTCGTCATCATCATCTTCTTCTTCTTCTTCTTTTTAAAGTAAGCTCTAACCCAGTGTGAGGTTTGAACTCACGACCCTGCGATCAAGAGTCACATATTCTACTGAATGAGTCAGCAGGTACCTACATTTTTCTTTATTCCCACATTGTTCTTTCTTTCTTTTTAAAATAAACTTGTTTTGGGATGTTTAGTTATTTATATTGAGAGAAGGAGAATGTGTGAGTGGGAGAGGGGCAGAGAGAGCGGAGAGAGAGACTCTCAAGCAGGCACCATGCTGTCAGCGCAAAGCCTGAGAGAGGGGCTGAGATCCATGAACCGTGAGGTCATGACGTGAGCCGAAACCAAGAGTCAAATGCTTAACCAACCCAGCCACCCAGGCACCCCGCCCGTATTTTTCTAACATGCTCTCTGTCCATCCAGTTTCTTCAACTACCCCCCACTGCCATTTCCTCCCCATCCACCTCTCTCCCCCGCACTTCCCCACCCCTAGCTCCCCCTCTTCCCTGGGTGGGCCGTTGGGACCCAGGGCTCTCACCTGGCTGCTAAGCACACCCTCGGCCTGGCGAGCATCCCGCAGGAAGCCTTGGAAGCCATGGGCCTGGGCCAGGCGGCCTTGCCGGCTCTCCCACATGCGGCCCAGCTCCTCCCAGCCGGTGCCCAGGGCTTCGAGTCGCTGCCGTAGGAAGAGGCACTGCGGATCAGCCTGGTCCCGGGTCACCTCCTCACCCAGGGCCCGGAGCCGGCTGTACTCGCCCCGGGCCCGCTCCACCTCACCCCGCAGGGCTGCGTGTTGGGCCAGGAGGGCCTCCGCCTCGGGCAGGGTAGCCGGCCCTTCTTCAGAGGCCACAGAGGTCTGCGTGCGACCGAGCCAAGCCTGGAAGTCATCCAAGCTGCGCAGGAAGTCCTGCAGCCGCCGCGCCTCACCCAGAGACTCTTCTCGCCGGCGCATGGTGGCCCTGAGGTCTTCCCAGCCAGCTTGTACCTCTCCTAGCCGGGCATTGATGGCAGGGGCTTGGGCGGGGTGGCCGGCAGCCAGGGCATTTGCCTCTCGAGTCAGTTCGCCCACCCGAGCGGCGATGGCCTCCAGGTCCCGCTCGGTGCCCGCCAGCTTCCGCTGCAGCGCCAGCACCCCGGCCAGGTCATTGCCCAGGCCCTGCGTGGACTCGATGACCTTGGTCTTTTCTCTCATCCAGGCCTGGGTCTCCGTGCACTCTAAGTGGTAGTTCTGGATGCTCAGGGCTGACGTCAGAGCTGCCTTCTTGCCGTCTGCCAGGGTCCGAAACTGCTGCCACCTGCGAGTGGGGGGAGGGTCTGGTGTCCAGAGTTGCTCAGCTTCCCTGCTGGCTTAGGCATACCTAGAAGCTTCTGGTCTCTCTCCGCCTCGGCATATTCCACCACCTGCTTCTGCTTGTTAAAGAGGCCGCTCCCTGCGCATCCTCCCCTGCCTCCTCCATGGCTCCCTGTCCAGGCACAAGCCCTTTCGGACTACCTCTACCCCCTTCGTTTCTCTCCCCATTTTCCGCCTCTGCCCCGCAACATGTTCCAGACGACCTTCCTTGCTCGTGTTTAGCCTCCGTTCCGTGCCCTGCGGAGCCCCCTGTGGCAGCCATCCCCGTCTGCTGCATCCTTTCTTGGTCGCCTTCCCCAACCGCACCTGTGGTTGAGCTGCTTCTGGGTGTTGACGATGCTGTCCTTGCTGGGGGGTTTGGCTTTCAGCAACTGCTCCGCAATGTCATTCACAGCAGTGATTCGCGCTGCAAGGGCGTTCATTTCAGGCTCCAGGGTCTCGAACCTGAGAGGGTGGAAGAGGTGGCCGTGGATTGTGGGAGTGGTGATGCACCAGCCCATCTCCCCTCACGCCCAGGAAAATTCCTCTCTGAGGAGGCCTGAGGTTGCACATCTTTATATACAATGCCTGCAGCATCTGTGGGTCACGTGGGGAGCCTCAGTTCCCCCCAAGCAAGGAGAAAAGCAATCCTCTCTGGAGTTACTCAAGAAGATGATGAGAGTGAACAGCACGAACAGCGGCACAAGCCAAACAAGTTCCTGGCCCAGAGCTTCACCCTTTCTGGGAACCTACCCATTCCTCCTGGAACCCCTTTGCTGCCCACCTGGGTCCCCTCCCATTAACATGTGTTAAAAAATGAATTGATAACCACAAATATTTGTTTGCATGATAAAGATGTGAAGCATAGCTTCTAGGGACATCAGCTATTTTCAGAGTCTGCAGACATTTTCTGTAAGGGGCCAGAGAGCAAATGTTTTGAGCCTTTGGGCTGTAAGCTCTCCGTCAAGAGTATTTCACTCTGCTATTGTAGTGCAAAGGCAGCCAGAGAGCGTATGTAAATGAATGAGTATGGCTCTGTTCCAATAAAGCTTTATTTAAAAAAAAACAACAGGCAGCAGGCTGGATTTGGCCCCAGGATTATAGTTTGCTGATCCCTGTCATAGAGTATCTTGAAAGCTAAGAAAAAAAAATCTTTGAATACATATTTTAAGCCACCAGGAAATTTGACTATGGAATGAGAAATAGATGATATCAAGGAATTGCTATTTCTTTTCTATGTGATAATGGTGTTGCGATTCTATAAGAAAAATGTCCTTTCTGAATGATTCTAAGATGCATTATTCTGTAAATAAACTTGTTTCATAAGAGATTAATCAGTGTATCTGCCTATAGGTTTATAACATCAAAGTCTCAGCTCTTTTAAATCCACACATACAGTTACAAAATAATTTACTCTATCTGAGAATACTTCTTCATATTTTAGAGGACGCATCCTGGAGAATGTACAAGTGAAATTGATAATGTGGGGATTTGCTAATTTTTAAAAGGAAAAATAATCAAATATAGCAAGATACTGACAACTATTGAATCTGGGGGATTGGGTATATAGGAGTTTGTTGCATAACGTTTTCTCCTTTAAACAATTTTTTTAAATTTTTTGATGTTTTATTTATTTCTGAGAGAGAGGGAGAGACAGTGTGAGCAGGGGAGGGTCAGAGAGAAAGGGAGACACAGAATCTGAAACACGCTCCAGGCTCTGAGCTGTCAGCACAGAGCCCAACGCGGGGCTCGAACCCACAAACTGTGAGATCATGACCTGAGCCAAAATTGGACACTTAACCGATTGAGCCACCCAGGCGCCCCTTAACAAATTTTTAAAGTTTATTTATTTTTGAGAGAGAGACTGGGGAAGGGCAGAGAAAGAATCTGAAGCAGGCTCCACACTGTCAGCACAGAGCCGGATGTGGGGCCTGAACCCACAAACAATGAGATCATGACCTGAGCTGAAACCAACAGTCGGTCTCTTAACCCACTGAGCCAGCAGGGCCCCCTAACGTTTTCTCTGAAAACATTTTTTGTTAAAACAAAAACACACCGTTAAGACTTGAAGGCTTGTAGCAGGAGCAGGCAGTTCATGGCAGGGCCCACCACCCACACGCTGGCCTCCCGGTCAAGGCCAAGGCCATCCCGAGGGAGCTGGGGGTGGGGTGCGGGGGGCCTACCTTTGCTGTACGACCTCCAGGTCCTCCAGGCGCTCGGGCAGGGCCAGCCCATTGAGCCACTGCTCCTTCTCCTCCACCCACAGCCCGCAGGCCCCGGCCTCGCTGAGCATGGTGTAGAGCGCCAGGGCTGCCTCCAGGGCCCGCGCCCGCTCGCCTGCCCGGGCCTGCAGCTCCTCGTAGTGCCGCTCCAGCGTGGGCACCCTGCCCTGCACCTCGGGTGTGTGGCTCAGTGCGGGAGGCAGGGCCGCGGCCTGTTCCCTCAGCGCATCCAGGGCTGGCCGGTGGCCCCGGATCTCCTCCTCCAGGGCCCGGTGCTGTCGCGCCAGGGCCTGCGTGGAGAACTCGTCGTGCCCCAGCTCGGGGCTGGACACCAGGCGCAGCGCATCCACCAGCCAGGCCTCCATGTCGTTTGCGTCGGCCTGGAACTGGTAGAGGCTGGCGGCCTGGGCAAGCCGCTGGGCACGCTCCTCCGCCAGGGCCTCCAGCCGCTCCCACTGCGCCTGCAGCTCGGCCGTGCGGGCGGCGGCCTGGGCCGCCCCGGGGTGGCCCTCTGCAACCAGCCGCCGGCCCTGCTCCAGCGTAAGCTTCAAGGGCCCCAGCCGCCCGCTCATCTCGCCTCGCAGCGCCGTGTGCTTGTTGAGCAGGCGGAGGACGCCGGTCAGGTCCCGGCCAGTTTCTGCCGAGGCCAGCAGGTGCTGCTGCTCCCGGACCCAGGCCTCGGCCTCGCCCACCTCCCAGAGGAAGCGCCAGAGGCGCCGGGACTCCTCCAGGCGGGCCCGCCGCGCCGCCGCTAACTTGCACAGCGCCTCGTAGCTCTGCTCCAGGGAGGCCACCCGCTCCGACACCAGCTGCGGGTCGCACGGCTTGTACTCTGCAAAGGTCAGGGTGGAGGGTTGAGAGCTGTGACCCGGCCATCCTGTGGCCCCTACCCATCCCCGGTTACAAATCCCCACCCCCGTCCCTGCGTAGGCGCACCTCCCTAGCTCGGCTACCTACCATCCACCCTTCATCCTTCCCGTCCAAGTTTCCCCTGGCCTTGCTGCTTCAGTTCTTAATGTCCTCCTCCCCAGCCCCCCCCTTCCCGGCCCCCTTACCGCCCCCCCCACCCGTGTTCACCTTTCCCTGGGTCACAGAAGCGCAGTGCGGAGGCGCTGACAGCCCGCACCCTCTCAGCCTGCACAGCGATGTCGGCCTCCACCAGCTCATGCAGCTGCAGCAGGTCCTCCACTCCGGCCAGGTGCTTGCCCAGGTCGTGAGACTGCAGCCGGCCCTGCCAGGACAGGCGGCATGCCCACGGCCCTCCGAGGGCTACCCGGTACCCCCACCCCCTACCCCCGCCAGGCCTCCTTCAGCCCTGCCACACATGTGGGCTGAGCTTGCTCCCTTCTCCTGGATCCAAGGCTCCTCTGAACCTCTGTGGGGGGCTCTGGGTCCCACACCCAGATGGGCACACCTGCTCCCGTGTGACAGCTTTCCCTCGCGCACGCACAGTGACACCCCAGCCCTGTCCGAGCACCCCGGCCGTTTTGTACACGACTCCCCTCCTGTGGAACAACTTTCTTACTAAATCTTGCTCCTGAAATCTCCGTTCTGACTCACCTTCTCGGCCCTAGATTATCGCTACCCTTCTGCGGTCGTGGCTTAGCCCCCAGCACCCCAGCATTTCAGGGTCTCTCCAGACCCAGCCTCATCCCCATCCCTTGCACAGGTCACTACAGCGCCTCTAACTGGCCCTTTGGCTCCCACTCCGGCTGCCCGCGGTCCTCCTTCACCTCACGGTCACTGTGACCTTTAAGAACATTAAGGCAGAATCATGTCTCTCCTTTCCAATCACCCTCAGTGCTCCACATTACTTTGAACAAGACCTGTACCCCTGAGCAGGCCAGGAAGGCCCGGGGTGAGCTCACTGCTCCCACCCTGTGTCATCCACCGCCATCCTGCTCTTCCTGAACACGGCACGCCTGTGCAGGTCCAAGGCTGTTCCTTCTGCCTGAGACATTCTCTGCTCCCACCTCCCTGTGCTGGCTCCTTGGGTTATTCCGATATCAGCTTCAATGGCACCTTCTAAGAGGCCTTTCTAGACCAGTTTATCACATGGCCCTATTCACTTTCCTCATGGGCTTTATGTCCACCTGCTCTTTTGTTTCCTGATAGGCTCATGGAGTGTTTTGCTTTGTTTTGTTTTAGGTAAGCTCCATGCCTGAGGTGGGGCTCGAACTCATGACCCTGAGATCGAGAGTCACGCTCTATCGACTGAGCCAGCCAGGTGAGGCCCGTGGGTTTTATCATCAGCCTCCTCCCACTAGAATGTGAGCCCCATGCGGACAGGGCCCAGTTGGCTCTGTGCATCTGAACTGGGGTCAGGGCCCTGCACTGAGACATATGCCACCGAGATGCACCAAGGGAACAGGCCCGCAGTCACACTGTCACTGCCCTGCTCAGCTTCACCTCCGCCCCCGTCCCGCTGCTACCTTCATCTCCTCCATCCAGTCCATGAGGTAGAGCAGGTCCTGAAACACCTTCTGCAGCTCCAGGTTGAGGAGGAGCCGCTCCCGCCGGGCCGCCACCATCTGCCGCAGGAAGTCCCAGAGCCGCGCCACGTTGTGCTGCCGCGCGGCAATGCGCTTGATGTCGTGGTAGCGCTCGGCGGCCAGCTCTGCGGCCACAGCATCCACAGCCTGCACCCGGCCGCTGTAGGCCACGATGTCCGTCTCGATGGCCTCATGTTTCCGCACTGCTGCCTCGACGGCTGCCAGCTCCAGCCCAAAGTTGTCCTGGGGCGGAGGGCAGGCAGGGGAAGTTGGGGGACTCAGGGCCACCCCCTCTGCTCACCCTCCCCTTCTGCTCCCCAGAGCGCTTCCGCTGCAAGATGTCAAGTCCACAAGGTGGCTCTGTCTCCTTCCTGTTCCATCCTATCTCACTACCCCTTTCTCCTGCGCAAACCTCTGCCCCCCACCCCCCATACCAGGGATTCTTCGTCTTCTTATCTGCATGACGGATTCCTGATTTCATGAGCTCCTCACATCACAGGGCTCTGAATCCACCGAGCACTCTCCCATTTCTCCTGCCCGACCCGCACAGGCCCGAGCCCCCCGGGTTCTACCTGGGACACAAGGCGCTGGTTCTCGCTAAGCCAGGTCTCCCGCATGGCGGCCTTGCGGTCGAAGCGGGCGGCCAGCTGCTCCAGCTTCTCCTGGCGGATCAGCTCGGTGCGCAGGGCCAGCTCGCGCTCATGCTCTGCTTTCTCCAGCCGCTCCCAAGCCTGCGAGGGGGGGACAGGATAGGTGTGAAGGGACCAGGGCTCAGGAAGTGAGCGTGGGGAGGGGTCATCGGGACTGAGGGCCCACGAGGAGCCCAGGGAAGCTCGGTCTAGTGGATCTGCGGACGTGGTCGGTTAGGCAGTTGTGTGCAGCAGTATGAGAAGTGGGACGGTGTGCGTGCCACGGAGCTGCGTGGAAGCTCCCCTGCTTGTGGTTGAGGACTGGGAGCCACAGGATTTGTTTGTGGCGGCGGGACCACAGGTGAACCCTATTACTTATAGTAACCTCACAGCGTGGTCTGTGAAAAAAATAAAAGTAGAGAGAGCACGCTGGGGGCGTGCTGAGCCAGATAAGGAACTGGGGTGTCATTTTATTCTGTGCGCTTGTGGGGAGAGACGGACGGAGGAGGAAGGGGGGATGTGCAGGACGCACGAGAGTATGTGTGAGTCATGTCTGCCCCGGGGAGGGCCGCGGGGAGCCTGGACAAATGTTCCAGCTGGGGTAGTGGGGGCTGGTGTCAAGGAGGGGACATCTGTGGGACGGGAAGGGAGGCTGTGCACCTTGTTGATGTCAGAGATGAGCCGGCCCTCGCGGGGCGTGTAGACCTTCTGATTGTTGGCCCGCAGCTTGCTCTGGATGGTGAAGAGCAGAACTTCCAAGTTCCCCTTCTCGGTGAACCTGAGGCGGGAGGCCAGGTTGGGGTCAGAGGCAAAGGCCACTTAGGCACAGGAACCCTTTACGTCTTGAAATAAAATGTCCTGCGTTGCTTTTCTTCTCATGAGAACAACGCATGGCCTCAGTGCAAAAGCCAGAAAATACCGGCAGGCAAAAAGAACGTAATTTTAAAGCAAATGAAAACCATATAGAAATGACCAGTTATCCTTTGGCATACAGTGTTTCCTCTTCTTCTTCTTCTTCTTTTTTTTTTTTTTAATACACAGATGGGATTATATCAGAACCACAGCTAATGTTTGCCGAGGACCCCCCCATCCCTACTGTGAGCCAGGCCCTCTCATTTGGTTCTCACTATTCTCCGCTTTCTCTTATTATCCCCATTTTCCAGATGAGAAAATAGAGGTGCAGAGAGGCTAAATAAGGAGCCCAATGCTCAGGACTGCTCGATGGCAAAGCCAGGATTTGAACTCAGGTACGTTGAACCTGAACATCTAGCTGTCTACAAAGCAGTTTTTTCACTTCTTGCGAACATCTTTTCATGTCAACAAATGCAGCTCTTCAACTTTCATTTCACGGGTTTGCCCATGACTCATTTTGCTTTGACAAAGGTCAGGCTAGTGTCCATCCTGGAAGCTGTATCTTTGTTCAATGCCCAGAAGAGGCCTTTCTGGGTCAAAGGGCACATCTTAAATCATTCTTGGAATGTGCAGGAAGAGATGTTTGCTGGATCAGTATTCGTTTTGGAGCTGAAACATATTAACTCCGAAAGAGCTCAAAAACAGAAAAACGGAAGTTTTAGCATGCACGGTATCGAAGTGCCTAATGGCAATTCTGCCCTTGAAAAAAAAATTTTTCTAGAATAGGTGAACAGACTGCAAGAACTGTTGCAATGTGCAAGTCACCAGCCGCACTCCTGTGTTGCTGGTGATGACCTGCCTGTCAGCTCCAATCCCCCTGTCCCTGGGCTGGGCTGGGGGGGGTCCCCAACACCCAGCCAGGAATCTCCTCCGAGGAGACTGCGCTGGCTCTACTGGAGCAAGCATTTTTACAATGTGATTTTTCAAAAATGGATAATCATTTTAAACATTGATCTTGGAATTGCTTCTGGCACTTGAGCTGGGAGAAATGAGCCTTCGCTGCATTTATGTTCTGCCAAAGTTCCCTCCCAAAAGGCCACCCTAACTGAGGCTCCTGCCATGAGCACGGCTCGGGGCAGGCATGCTGCTGTAGGGTGTGGTCCCCGGGCACCTACTTGGGTGGTTTCTCCACCGTGCGGTAGGAATTGAAGGACTGTAGCTGGTTCTGGACCCCGCTCAGGGAGTTGGCCAGCTGCCGGTCGTTGAGGGTCACAATCGTTTGCTCAATCCACTGCAGCAGCTCTGACGCCAGGGACTCATACTTCTCCACCAGGCGCTCTGCCTCCATGGCGTGGTCCAGCACCTGTGACACAGCGACACGGCCGTCCTGCCCACGGGGCCCCCGGCCCAGCCCTGCAGCCCCACCCTGTCTCTGCTTTAGGGGAGGGAGACCTCCGGGCCAGACCTCTGTGCCGACCGCCCCGTGGTGGGGAGTACCTTGCCAATCCTTTTCCCTTCCACAGCCAGGGCCTTCATCTTGGAGAAGTAGTGGTAGTAAGTAGCCACGTAAGTAATGATTGATTTCTCATCTGGCTGGTCCACATTCACATCTGAGAAAAAGGATCACCCGGGTCAGGCATTTATGTTCAGAGATTAGGAACCTGCCTCCCAGAGGTACACCTGCAGCTTGAATCACTCACTCCGGTCCCAGGCACCACTCACCCCCAGCCCCCAGCCCTCCAAGGCTGACTTCTTTCCAGCGCCTTTAAGTGCAAAGTGACAGATAAGTCCTTTGGACTAAAAGGGCATGAAAAAGCTTAAGATTCCCCCCCCTCCCCTCCTAGAAACAAGCAGGGGACAAAATGCAGAAACTCTAGGAGGTTTTTACCCAGCCTTTCCAGCGGAGACCAAATTTAGCTGTTTAGGGGAAGAAAGGTATGAAAAGAAACAGTATTCCTGTCTGGGGATGGAGCTGGTCCTTAAGACTTGGAAAGATGTCTAAGAAGTCAGTGGATTCAGAGGCGCCTGGGGGCTCAGTCAGTTAAGCGTCTGACTTTGGCTCAGGTCATGGTCATGATCTCATGGTTTGTGAGTTCGAGCCCCGTGTCGTGCTCTGTGCTGACAGCTCAGAGCCTAGAGCCTGCTTCAATTCTGTGTCTCCCTCTCGCTGCTCCTCCCCTGTTCACATTCTATCTCTCTCTCTTTCTCACAAATAAACATTAAGAAAAAAAAAAAAAGAAGTCGATGGATTCAGAGGCAGCAAGATGGAGGATACAAAGTGAGCTCCCTGCACCCAGGATGTTCAGAGGGAGAGGCCCTGTGAGCGCCAGCAGTTGTCAGGGCCATCTCTGGGCATGGGCACAGCTACTTCTTTTTTTTTTTTTTTTTAATGTTTTATTTATTTCTAGGAGAGAGAGAGAGAGACAGCGTGAGCAGGGGAGGGTCAGAGAGAGAAGGAGACACGGAATCTGAAATAGGCTCCAGGCTCTGAGCTGGCAGTCAGCACAGAGCCCGACGCGGGGCTCAAAGCCACAAACCGTGAGATCATGACCTGAGCTGAAGTCGGATGCCCGACCTACTGAGCTACCCAGGCGCCCCTGCACACAGCTATTTCTGACCTCAATCCTGAAGTTCAGCTATGGGTCGAAGGAGGTGAATGTCCTTCGGGTGAATCAGCTTTTACCACAAGGGCGAAGGCTGGTGAGGACTTGAAATCCCTGGGTTCTCTTAATTCGGCAGAGTCCATCCTACCTAAAGGGAAGACTACCGGACTGGCAGCCCTTCGGACCGCTTCTGAAAGCCCACAGGCAGGCAGGAGCCACTGGCATGTCCTTGTCAAGTTACAGGATACCTAGCTTTGTGTAAACGTTCTTCTCAAGTGCTCTCCCGGGAACCTATATTTGCTCTCCTTCTATCACCAGTTAGCTGTTATTTGTCGCTCTGGGCTGAGAGGGGCTACGGGGGGATGGGAAACAGGGAGAAAAGAACTGAGACCCCAGTCTGCCCAGGAAGCTTAAGAAGGAGCGGTTCCAGCTAGGAAGGCACTTGGCCCTTCTCTGCCTCCCATTTCTGGAAGCTCCAAGACTGCTCTCTGCTCTCCCCAGAGATGAGGCTGAGCAAACAGGTCTGGAGTTTGACTCTCTGTTCCACCAGCTGTATGACCTTGGGAAAGTCACTTAACCCCGGTATAGGTCCTCATCTTCTCCTCCATAAATGGAGGATAATAACAGCACCGATTTCAAGGGAGTGTTGTGAGGAGTAAGTTAATAGAACCATCAAGTGCAGTGCCAGGTGCCAAATAAGAACGTGGTGGCTATGGCCAGTCTCACCAGCGTTAAGGTCAGAACCATAGGGGCCAGTCAGCAGGGGCTGCTGACTCTAAGGCCCATGTCTGGTGAGTCCTCAAGGTCATGCAGCTTAGGGGTGCTGGGGTCATTCAGTCGGTTAAGCATCTGACTTCGGCTCAGTCATGATCTCGCAGTCTGTGGGTTCAAGCCCTGCATCGGGCTCTGTGCTGACAACTTGGAGCCTGGAGCCTGCTTCGAATTCTGTGTCTCCCTCTCTCCCTGCCCCTCCCTTGCTCATGCTCTGTCTCTCTCAAAAATAAATAAACATTAAAAATTTAAAAAAACCCTTCATGCAACTTAATTTAGAAACCTAGAAGTTTAGAATGAGAAGGTCCTTAGAAACCACATAGACCAATCTCATATTAGAGATGAGGAAACTAAGCCATAGAGAGGCTAAGTGATGGGCACTAGAGCTGCTCCATGGTGGGGCTGGGATGGAACCATATCCCAGGGCTCTTTCTGCCACAGGGCTGCACATCTTCCCACAGCTTTTTTTTTTTTTTAATTGAGATATAAATTTTACACCATAAAATTCACCCTTTTAAAGTATACTATTCATGAGGCATCTGGTGGCTCAGTCGGTTAAGCGTCCGACTTCGGCTCAGGTCATGATCTCACAGTTCATGAGTTTGAGCCCTGCGTCAGGCCCTGTGCTGACAGCTCAGAGTCTGAAGCCTGCTTGGGATTCTGTGTCTCTCTCTCTCTCTTTCTCTGCCCCTCCCCAGCTCATGCTCTTTCCCTCTCCTTCAAAAATATATAAACATTAAAAAGAAATTTTTTTTATTAAGTATACCATTCAGCAGTTTTTAGTATATTCAAAAGGATGTGCAGCCCACACCACTATCTATTCTGGGACATCACCTCCGAAGGAAACCCCATATCCATTGGCAGTCACCTTCCATGCACACCCCACCCCCCGCCCAGTCCCAGGCGCCCACTCATCATCTGCCTTCTATCTCTATCCTGCAGCATCTCTGGAAGATCGTCCTGCCCCACCTTCAGGATCCAGCAGTTTCGTGAGCCCCAGCTCCTTCTCGGCCAGATTGAAAGCGTTCTGCAGATTGTAGTGTGCATTGCACTTCTTCAGTGACTCAAAATCCAACAGATCCGGCCTGTAACGAGGGGGAATAGAGAAGGTGTCGAGAGCACATGAGCCCCTGGAGAGGAGAAGTAAAGCTGCCCCTATTCTTTATCCTTGTCACCAACTCCATTTTGTCCAGAACCAGGCCCCCTAAACCCACACCCACTGCTCCCACCTCTCCCCCCGCCCCCCTGGCTCCCATTGCTACCCTCCGTGCTGTGTGGTGCCCCCCATCCCAGCTCTGAATATTCATTCCTCATAACTGCCGGGTGGCCATTCTCACTGTTTGCCCGTGCGTGTGTGTGCTACTGGGCCATAAACCCACTGGCAGCTCGGGCAGGCTCGCTAACCCTGTCTCCTCACCGGTGTTTATGCACGATGGCGTTGAAGGCCAGCCCATCTCTCCAGCTGGTGGTGAAGTTGTGCACGTTGACATTGGGATACCTAATACAGAGATTGGGACGAACAGTGAGTAGGGCCTAGCCCCGGTCTGCCACTCAAGGATGGATCCCCAGCTTCTGGTTCCTGGAGCCCATGCCTCCTTTTCCGCACAGCCTCAGAGCATCCAGCCCTCCGAGGCCACGGTCCCTGGGCAGCCTCACCCTGCGGTCTTCATCTGGCACCACAGCAGTAGAGCGTCCTTGGCCGACTTCTTCTCCTTGTTGTCTTCTGTTTCCACACTGATGTCCTGGATCTAAGGAGGAAAGAAAGAAGATCCTCACTCTCTGAACAGGGGCTCCTGGAGTTATTGGAGATGCTCAGAAATGCACAGCAGGAAACGGCGCGTTGGACTCCTGTGACAGGGTGCAGGAACAGAGCCTGGGACCATTTCTCCTGGGCGAATGACCACAAAACATTGGTTCAAAAGGATTTGAGGCATCGGGATGGGGTAGGATGTCAGAAGAGGGACATTCCTCAAAGTGAAGGGTGCTGCCTCCTCCAGGTGGGCATCCACGAGTGCCTCACAGCTGAGTTTCAAAGGGGACATGGATGGAGCTCTGCGCAGGGCTGGGAGGAGCCAAAGAAGTTACACCCAGGGAGTAAGGGGACAACCAGGACAGTCGTGATGGTGTTGGGACGCTGGGCTGTCTGTGCTCAGAGCACAAGGAACAGTAGAGTGACTGTTTTAGGGAGGCAAGCAGAGTTTGAGGCAGAGGAGTGGACCCATGACCAGGCCCCCAATGCAGTTCTCGAACTCTCAGGAGTGAAGGTCTAGTCTATAAGATCTCCAGTTCCTTGTGGACTAACACATGGTCCTACTACACGTGACCAGTCAACAGACCGGGCCGCAGGGAAGGTGCCACAGAAGTCTGACAACACCCACACTGGTCTCTACCCTGTTTAAGGAGGAGAGTCCCTTGATCTGGTGCTTGGATATCGCAGCAACTGCAAAGTGCTACACGGGGTTCTAGACCCTTCCTATTTATACTGATTGTGCCCGGGACCGGCAGTGCCCATTCGTGGTACCGCACCGATGTGTGAGGGACACTCTGTGTGACACTATGCGGGGTACCTGGAATCGAAGGATGATGGTCCAGACCAGCCCAAGGGTCAGACGATGGTTTCCGTCCACAATGTCGTGGGAGCCCATATTTTCCAAGTGCACTTTCTGCTCTTTCAGGAACTGTAGCGCCTTGTCCACGTTCTCCAGGCAGTGGATCCGCATGCGGCCTTTTGTGGGCTTTGGCTGTTGACAGACAGGGGGCACAATGACATGAATCCACGGGCCTCCTCTTTCTTCCCTCCTAGCCTTCCGAAGGCCCTCCTTTGCACACCCTCCCTGTGACCCGCTCAGGAACACAGGGACAGACAGCCCTCGAGGCTGGGCCAAAGTTCACACAGCCAGAGCTGAGGTTCCAGATCAGGCTTGGGCAGATTAAGATTCCCAAGGGAATTAATTGCACCCAGAGTGGGTGGGAAAAGAACGGTTTTCAATGGGGCCACTGTTCCTGTCTCCATGAAGCAATGCCCCTATTTAATCCATGTAGCAAAGCCTCTCAAAACGAAACCATCCTCTGAGCAGGTGACAGCCAACTGCTTTCCGCTGTGTGCTGTCACTCTTCTAAGGGTGACTCTCAGCTTGTCCCCTTGACCACTGTTTTTTGGGCTCCCTCCTCCTTCTGTGATCACAGCTTACCAGTGTCTCTCCCGAGAGCACCTCGAGGAGCCTCAGGAGGTTACGTCCATCCCGGAGGTCGCTGTACAGGTCTCCCACCCGGCATGTCACCCGGGCCAGGTGTGAGTTCACCCACTTGGTGAAGGTTTTCTTCTGCACGGCTTCTCGCTCATCTGTGGCAGCGATATGGGGTCATTTCTAGCCTTCAAGTACAGTGCACCTGCTTCTAAACACCAGTTGATGGGGTTGGGGGGGGCTCCGGGTGCTTGAGAGGCCAGAAGTGAGGTCGGAAACGTAGGAGGGGCAGGAAGATGCCCCAGACAAAAATCCCTAACTTAAAAAGCAGGAAGTAAAGGAAATGGAATGAGCTCATAAGGTGAAAAATAAAAATGAGAAAACAGGCTTTGAGAAGAGAGGATGAACGAAATTAGAGGCAGTTAGACACACGGGGCAGGGCTGGGATCTGGGGTCAGGGCGCTGTCCTGTAACAGTGGTGAAACACTATTACTTCATCAGGGCCTCACTTTCGTTATCTGTAAAATGGCATACTACTTGACTTTGTACTTCAACGGGTCACTGTGTTGATTAAATGAGACGACGTACGTAAGAAGCTTGGCACACATGGTGAGTTGCTCCTTGATGAGTTACAGTTAACCAGGCATGATCTAACCAGAAGGAAAACCAGGACCATCGGGAGGTGTGGCTGTTCTGTTTGGTGATGGACAAAGGAGAGGGCGTGGACTTAAATTACAGCAGCAACAGCAGCAACAGCAGCAACGAGCGGCTCTTCCAAGTGGTCATTAGAAGGACATGACATTATAGAGGCTGTAAGCCTCCTGAGTCAGCTTACTCTCCTGGGATAATTTAAAGAAAAGAGCCTCCTCTGCTTCTGGGAAGGGTTCATTCGATTGGCTGCAAGGGAATCTAGTCCCAGGACACCGGCATTCCAATGCAAAGAAGGAAAACAATCTTGAAAGCTGGAAATAGGAAAAACACTGAGCCTAGGAAAACACAGGGGGGAAATTCAGGCAGAGTTAGGTGCAGATCTCAAAGAAGGTGAGGAAATGCCTTGCTGCCTGGTCTGCCAGAAGGGCTGCTGATAAACGCATGCTTTTTTAGGTACTGCAGAAAAATTAAAATTTTAAACGTTGTAAATGAGAAAGTGAGGGAAGAAGCGCAGGCCATTGGGAGCTGCTCCGGCCGTGAGGATTTGTGCCCATTTTCTCCAGAGAAGCCCAGTGTGAGGACCCAATCCAAGTGGCCAGGGCCCAAAGAGTCACTTTTGTTTCCCTTCTCAGCACCAGCATCTCAGAAACTAAAAAGACTCATCCTTGAATCTCACATTCCTGTGCACCTCACCCATAAAGCATAAGGACACACCCACATCTATTTCTGTCTCTTACCTCTAACCCCTGTACCCAGGCCAACCTTGGGGTCCTAACAACTGGACCGTTGGGCCCCTGCTCTGAGGGCCTGCTTTCAGGGTCTACGGGCCCTTTCTGAGCTGAGGATGGCCCAGATCATCGGCCATTACTCGATCCGTGGAGACTGCCCTGATGCCAGGCGCACTGGGGTGAGGCCATTTTGGCCCACAGGTAGAGTAAGAGAGGAAGACGCCGAAACAGGGGCAGCCTGGAGAAAACTGGGCAAAGTCAAGGACCAGAGATTAAGCAGAACCTCACAAGGTGTCCCACAACACCCACCCACACCCCAAAACACCGTGGGTTCCAGAAATACACGGAAACATCGATGCCAGGATGAACACATGCCCGCTCAGAATATACCTGAGCCTGTCTGACACACTCCCTCACACAGGCTGGGACGCCCACTCGGAAACCCAGGGCAACAGGGACAGCCCTAGGTGGCTGGGCCTCCCCGCTCACCGCCCTCTCGCCTTCCAGCTAACCCAGCAGGTGCTTCACCTCCAAACCCTCAGCAGCGACAGCCCACTGCCTAGGTGCCTCCCTGTGTGCCGTCGCCACCACGCTCACTGTCCCTTCATCCGGGGCCCCAAGCCTTTCCCGACTCTGCCAGCACCAAGCTTTTTCGTGGCCTCTTGTAATTGCCCGTGGGCTGAGCACGGGCCACGTCCCACCCGGCGGCCTGGGCTGCGGCCGCTCCCGCCCGGCGGCCCCCCGGCCCCGCAGCTCACCTTGAAGCTGTTTGAAGCGGCCTTCCAGCACGCTGGCGTACAGAGCCGGGTTGATGAAGGCGGCTGGCGACAGCAGGAGGCCCCCGGGGCTCTGCGCCCCTTCCACGGCCTCATAGTAAAAGTCGCCCGCCCCGTTCAGGCCGGGCCCGTGCGCCCCGCTCACTCCGTTCCCATTCATGCCGCCCGCTGCCTCTCACGCGGCCCGGGGCCCTGCGCCCATGCCCTGCGCGGGGCGCCACCGGTCCGCTCCCCCCCCCCGCCCCCGGAACCCGGGGTCCCCGAGCGCCCGGGCTCCCGGCGGCGAGTTGGCTCAAAGGCGGTGAGCGTGTCGCCGAGCGGGGGAAACGGAGTTCCGGCCGTCGGGGCGCCTGAGCTCCGGGGCAAGTCGGCGGCGCAGACCTGGCTGCGGGCGAGAGGAGACGGAGGCCGCTCCCGACAAACAGGTCGGACGGTGCCGGGGGAGGGGCGGGAGGCGGAGCGCGGCCGGCCGTGGCGGGCCCGGCCCTGCGGGGCGAGTGGGGAACTGCCCTCGGCGCACCCCCCACCTTTTCCCCTCCCCGTCCCCCCCTCCCGACTCCGGCTGCTGCCGCAGCGTGGGCCCCCGAAGCCAACGCCCGCGGCCCGAGGGTTTGCAGGTGTGACGAGGCTGGCCCCTCTTGGGGTGACTCCGGGAAGTCCCCCTTCTGGCCGTGAGCTTTGATCGCCAACTCCCAGAGCACAGAGAGAGAAATCCTTGAAGAGGCAAAACCAGCTCAGTAGGAGCCAGGCTTGTATCTGTGAAATAGGTGTGTTAGTGTCTTCCCTGCTTGTTTGTGGCCACTTCCAGTTCCGGCTCTTCCCTGCCTCTAGGCCCACCAGCCCTCCTCAGCCAGGCCATTCCAGCCCCACCCCCACCCCCCCTCTTAGCACCAAAGCCACAGCTGCCAGATCCTCTTCCTGCCTGTCTCTGGGCTTCAGCGCCCGTCCCTCACAGCCCACCCTCGCCTCTTTCCTGTCTTCATTCAGCCGGTATTTATTTGCACTCGTGGGTGCAAGCTGCACTGCGAGGCTAAGCCCATACTGAGATGCCTCTTCAGGAGAGCCCAGTTTGGTGGTGGAGAAATGACAGCTCGGGTGGCATGTGGCCTGTGTGAGCGGACATGGGGACGGTCCTGGGTATCACGCGTCATGTGCGCAGACATCGAAACAGTCCGGGGTGGCACGAGTCACGTGCACCCCGACACCATGACAGCTCGAGAGGCGGCATACATCCAAAACCAAGGTACCAGGGAACCTTCCTCAAAGAGGGGACACTGTCCATAACCCACTGTTCTCATCTCTAGAAACACAAGCCGGGAGTGTGTCACAAGCCAGCCTGAAGACCCCACCGGAAAGGCAGTGAGGTCCAGGAGACAATGCTAAGGGATGGCCTGAGCTAAGGCCATCACACAAGGGTCCTCAGATGGATGCTGGGCTGCCTGAGAAGAGTTACCTGGAGAGCTTTTTAAAAATCCTGACTTCTGGACCATATGTTCAAAGATCCTAATTCAGTGGGGCTGAGAAGGGGAGGGACTTGGGAACCTGTATTTGTAAAAATGTCCCTGGGTGATCCTGTAAAAAGTGCGGCCCGGTTTGGGAACCACCCCCTCAGTGTCTCCCTTCCTCCAGCAGCCCACCCACTCATGCTGGGAGCACTGCCTCTGAGGGGGGGGGGATTAATAGTTGCGGCCCCTCCCACTGCGCCGGGCTGGGAGGCCAGCAGGTGGGCAGAAGAGACGAGGGTGGGATGAAGGAGGGAAGCCAGACGGGGTTGGTGGCCTTAGGGTGTGTGGGTGACTCAGCCCCACGCCAGCCCTTGGTGGTGTCAGGTGGCAGCTGCGCTCTTGTTGCCATGACAACCCCTCCCCGGAACGTGGGGAGGCCCGTCCGACGGGTTTGTTTGCGCTCGGAGAAGCTGAGGGAAGAGCCCAAGCCTTAGGGGAGGGCTGAGGCCGTGGTGGGTGGAGAGCAGACCCGGGAGAATGGGCGGCTGTGGAAACCAGCAGCGGGTGGAGGGTACCTGCTTCAAGGGAACAGGTAGATGAAATAAAGGGAGGAACAGGCGTCAGGTGGAAGGGGCCGGTGGGGAGGGGGGGGGAGGGTAATGGACTGGGAGGGAGGACGGGTGTGAGAGGGGACAGTGAAGACCAAGGAAGGCACAGCAAGGGGATCAAAGGTAAGGGAGATGGATGGGTGGAGACGGCAGGAGTAGTAAGCGCAGAAGAACTAGGAACCACGCGTGACTCAGGGACAGAGCCAAGTCCTGTGCTTGGGGGAAGGGAAGCTACGGAATGTTCCTGGTTGTATGATGTTTGCTCTCGGTGCTACGCTGGGGACCAGGGGCTTGATGGGGGTGATCTGGATTTCCTGCTCTAGTGTAGCAGTTTAGAAAGAAAGTTGGACTCTTCCCAACAAGCTTCTTTCCTCAGCCTCCTCAGCATCTCCCCTGGACCTCCCCTGGGCCTCACCTGCCAGGGCCTTAATGCGAGACCTCTCAAAGAGGCGGGCTGAGCTGCTGTCATTGTCCCAGTCCGAGTCGGGCAGGTCCCAGCGGTTGTTGATGTCGCTGTACTGGCCCTGGATCTCCAAGCTGTCGAAGTCTGTGGGTGACAGGGTGCTGCTCATGGTGGTAGGTGGCCTCCCGCTCCTGCAAGGGGGAACGTGGCTGGTGAGGGGCATCTCAGGACCACGGAACCCACTACTCACCATGTCCTTCTCTTCTCTTGCCCTAGATCTGCTCTGCTGTCCTGAGGGCCGAAGGCTGTGGTTGGTTCCTCTGTCAATGAAAATCAGCCCTGGGAGGGGGGAGACGGGGAGCCATGGCGGGGAAACAGGACAGGAACCAAGAGATGAACATGGAGTGAAACACGATGGCACCTAGAGTGGTGCCGTGGACAGCAAGGGCTCCAGAGTCTCAGGCCGGAGAGGGACAGGTGGGCAAGGCTGGCGGCTGAACGTGGCCATGGCTAATAGGGTGGCTCAGCACAGCAGTGTACAAACCAGGGTAACGAAGGGAGCAGGCGTGGGACCCCAGGGGCAGTAATGAGTATAAACTGGAGTTCTTTGATTCCTTGATTCCACAAACTGTTCTGAGCTCCCACTCCACATAAGACGGCCTCCTATACCCAGTGGGTGATTTGAGATGGAAAGACCCTAATCCTGCTCTTGAGCTAAGAGGCATTTATGATACACCGGGAAGACTGTGGTGCACTGTTAGGTAAGTACAGACAAAGTGCCCAGGAGTTCAGAGGAGGACACAGTATGGTTCTCTCCCCTTTGTTTCCTTTTGTTTGTACAGGATATACCTGGATAAGTGTCAGCTGTGATATATGTCCCTGCTATTTACATGCATCACCCATCACAACCCCCATGGGGCAAGGGTTCATTGTCATCCCCATTCATAGAAGCTGCACGGTGAAAGTTAAGTCATGGTTCAAGGTCACACAAGTGGAAGGAGCAGAGCTGGTTTTTTTTTTTTTTTAATTTTTTTATTTCTAGGAGAGAGAGAGAGACAGCGTGAGCAGGGGAGGGTCAGAGAGAGAGGGAGACACCAGAATCTGAAACAGGCTCCAGGCTCTGAGCTGTCAGTACAGAGCCTGACGCGGGGCTCAAACCCATGAACCGTGAGATCATGACCTGAGCCGAAGTCGGACGCTTAACCAACTAAGCCACCCAGGCGCTCTGAGCTGGGTTTTAAAGAGAGGTTCTTTCTCACTTTGGGGAACAAGCTCTTAATCACAACATTTACACATTCTTCAAACTTACTGGAGCCGTTCAGAGCTTTCCATGGGAGAGATCAGCACTCATGGCTCCCTTCTAGGGCCCAGGCTAGGGAAATTAGGACCACATATGCTTGCCAGCACTCCTTGCGACTCTACGTTACACAAACAAACTCTGTCCTTTTCAAAACTAACAAATGAGCTTCAGATCAGCTGCTAGGGATTTTAAAAAAACAACAACAAAAACCTCTACCGTCCAAAGTTCTCGGGGTAATTCAGCATGCAGCAGCCATTCAAGGGAATGGAGGGGGCTGGGTCTGTAACTTTATTAGAACCCCCAATTCTGCATTTCTATTTTTCCTAGTACCTATCAAACAAGACACATTTTAACCCCTTAGCACTACTTCCTAGGGTCGAGGCTATGGTCTTGGCAGTCTCTGGTTCTGGAAAGGAGGTCGGTCGGGAGAACCTCGTGTGCAGTTTGGGGGAAGGAAGAAGGGATGCGTGGTGAGTTGTGGGAAGATAGGCAGGTGTGTTCCCGTGGACACACAAAGGCAGAGCTTGGCCTCTGTCATTAACTGGTTCCATGAAGCTGAACCTGAACCTGACCTACACGAAGCCAGAGTTGTCTGCTCTTCCCCTTTCTGTGCAAGAGAAAGCAGGCACAAGGATTTCCCTGGTAGTAGTATTAATGAGGTACGAGGGAGCTAAGATCTAAGGTTCCTAGATTCAGTTTTCCATTCCCTGTAATAGGAAAGAGAGCTTAATTTCCACTAGCCTGGGACAACTTTCTCATTCAAAATCCATCATTTCTCCTAATCCCCAACCCAACAGATTCTTTGAATTTGCTCTGTAAATATTTATGTAAAAATAAATTCTAGGGCAGAGTTGAGTCACCCTGAGCAAAGAGTGCTGTGGGCAAGGCGTGACCTGAACCAGAGTCACCTAGTACTGGCAGGTGCTGGAACAGGGAAGCAGCTCAAGCCCCAGGACCAGCGCTAATTACATTTCTCTCAGCCCTTCAGATTAAGGCTTCCTCACCTGTAGCCACACTCACACTTAGCTCCGGGATTGACATTTCTTTTTTTTTTTTTTAATATTTTTATTATTTATTTCTAGGAGAGAGAGAGAGACAGCATTAGCAGGGGAGGGTTAGAGAGAGAGGGAGACACAGACTCTGAAATAGGCTCCAGGCTCTGAGCTGGCAGTCAGCACAGAGCCCGACGCGGGGCTCGAACCCATGAACCGCGAGATCATGACCTAAGCGAAAGTTGGACGCTTAACCGACTAAGCCACCCAGGCGCTCCCGGGATTGACATTTCAAGTACTCATACACTCAGACCTCCCCACAAAAACTCCTACATGCAATGCCCTTTAACCTTCTGTTCCCATGACCCCTTTCCTTTTATCAGGAGTCACAACCTACTGAAGCCAGCCCCCAGGACTATGTCCAATAAGCTGTTTGCAAATAACTGATTTTGGGGGCATTTGGCTGGCTCCGCCGGAAGGGCATGTGACTCTTGATCTCAGGGTCATGAGTTCAAACCCCGCGCTGGGTACAGAGATTACTTAAATTAATAAAACTTAGGGGCTCCTGGGTGGCTCAGTTGGTTAAGCATCCGACTTTGGCTCAGGTCATGATCTCACAGTTCTGTGCTGACAGCTCAGCTTCGGATTCTGTGTTTCCCTGTCTCTGCTCCTTTCCCGCTGACACTCTCTCAAAAATAAATAACATTTTTAAAAAACTGAAAAAAATATATATTTGATTTTGGATTCCTTTAGGTGGGCCTGAAGGTACTTTCCAGTTCTCTACAGGCCCCACCATTCCCTTTTGTCTCTTTTCCAGCCACGCCATGTACTTTTGTTACCTGCCTGGGTCCTGAAGGCCTCTGAGGTTTTTGAATCCTGCTTTAGATCTTTGTGCTCCACAAAGAGCAGACACTTTAAAGAAGCAGACTGTCCAATCCTGTCTCCAAACCACTGTGTATCCCTGGGGTCCCCCAAAACTGTACAAAACCTAAACATGTATTACTCTGGCTTCCTTTTGGTGATCCAACTTGATCCTCCCAAGGGACCCACGCACGGGATCCAGGCATCCCAGCAAGGTCTGGTTGTTAGAGCCTTTCCATGGAATCCTACAACTTGGGGGGAGGGGAAGTATGCATTTGGAACTTCTCCTTCTTTCCAAATGAAAATTCAGCCTCTTAAATGCTCCTTTGAACAAATAAAATTTGGACATACACGCTTTGTGTCTTGAGTTTCCAGGGATCCTGTCATACAGATAAGGAATGAAGATGACACAGGTGTCCTTAGATCACGGATCCCGATAGGGCTTTATGTTGTCACTCCAAGGAATTTGTTCCCATGGACTTGGACGTGAATGGTGCTCTCTGGTGTTGTTCAGCACGGTGGTTCCGAGGGCTTCTGAGATTTGGTTTTTATGCATTTGGGCTCTGCAGTCTCCTGGCCTTTTGGATGATACCCTGTGTTCTCTGTTCCCTACCCCCATCTCTAGGTTCCTACGGTTTTCTATTTGAGTTTCTTTACATAGACCCCGCTCTGGTTTCTTTTCACTGAGTATCTCATTCCTCACCTATGATCTGGGTCTCCATACTCACATTTCCAGAGTCGGCCTGTCCACCAGCCCCATGCCGCCCTGTCTCTCTGTATTCCCCTCATGGATTCCTGAACTCTGGCAATAGGACGGTACAGCAGCTAATCCAGATTACAGTTTCACCAGCACCTTATTCTTAGCCACTGACCTCGAGGCCAGACCCAAGTAGCTTACATTGTTCATGCCAGAATAAAGCCAACTCCCACCAGCTGCAAGCTTGGGGTCCTGCTCCATTCTCCACCCAAGCGTTGCTGGATGCAGACTCTGTTCAGCCGCGTGCCAATCCTCAGGGGCAGACGCCCCAGTTCCTCTTTCCTCCTGTTTAAGCTGGCATATAAAGCTAGAAATCCTGGCCCCCGGCTAGAGCCTGTCTTGTCCCCTAATTCCTACTCTGGCCACATCCTGCTCCTGATTAATTCTTTACCTCCCTCGGAGAGAGTTGCTGGTTCCCTCCTCTGCTGCTCCCACAGCACTTCAGCATGTGGCTATTATTGCTTTCATCACATTGTATTACACTTAGTTGTTTATGTGTCTCTCTGCCTGCTCCACTTTTAACCCATTGAGGACAAGGACCATTCTACTCATGTTTTGTCTTTTCCAAGCTCAGTACAATAGGTATTCGGTGAAGAATTAGTGAGTGACTCAACAGTAATTCTTTTTTTCTTCTTCCTTCCTTCCTTCCTTCCTTCCTTTCTGCCAGCAAATTGATATCTTTCTTAGAACTGGAGAAAAACTCAAGGAAAGACGGGATTGGAGAAGACCTGCTGGAGTACTCTCGGGGTTAAGCTCTACAGTTCAGGATCACGAATTCTCAGACTTGCATGAATTCCAGTGATCCTGGAGGGCTATTAAAACTTAGACCACTGGGCCCTGCCTGCAGCCACCACCCCCCCCCCCCGCCCCGCCCCCAGGGTTTCTGATTCAGTTGATCTGGGATGTGGCCCAGAAATGTGCATTTCTTTTTTTTTAATTTTTTTTTTTTTATGTTTTATTTATTTCCAGGAGAGAGAGAGACAGCGTGAGCAGGGGAGGGTCAGAGAGAGAGGGAGTCCCAGACTGAAACAGGCTCCAGGCTCCGAGCTGGCAGTCAGCACAGAGCCCGACGCGGGGCTCAAACCCACAACCGTGAGATCATGACCTAAGCGAAAGTCGGACGCTTAACTGACTAAGCCACCCAGGCGCCCCAGAAATGTGCATTTCTAACCTGTTTCCAGCTGACACTAAAGTAATGGTTTGGGGACTACACTTCAAGGGCCACTGTTGGTTAGGGGAGGCTAGGAGGACTGGAGAGACACAAAGTTCAGGGGTGAGTGTGACCTGAGGTTGGCTTCTGGGTGACTTTAGGCTCTATCCAATGCTAAACTCAAATATAATTTCCCTGAGAAACCCCAAGACCCATAAAGAGCCGGAAGCCTCTGGCGGCGAGAGAGGAAGTGAAGATGGAATGGTCTCTAGATCTAACAAGACAAATGGAGCTGATGCCCCAACACAGGCGAATCACAAATGTACGGAAGAAGGACGATAAGGCTGGAGACGCTGGGGGGAGTGGGGGGAGGTAGCCAAGTTGAACAAATGACAGCAGGATGAATAATAAATGAGAAATAATGGGGACCTTGGCCAAGTAAAAAATCTTATCTGACTCAAAGTATGAGTGGACTGGCAGAGACATAAAAGGAAAGAGATCACAAATAAAGTCAGGGATCCTAGGAGAGCAAAAGGAAGATGCACTCAGGGCAATCTTGGAGACCCTTGCACTCAGGAGACCCTCATGGAGAAACAAACCTCTAACCCATTTCCCTCAAGGCTATATTTCTGGTGAAACACAGGGACTCTGCTCCGATGGTGAAACACAGGGACTCTGCTCCGAGGAACTTAGGGACTGAACTGAAGAATGGCACTGAATTTTTGCTTGATCTTCTTTAGAATCCTCTACTCAGGGCAGGATTATTCAGACTAATTTTCACTCCCTTGCTATGCCCCTCCCCCAAGCGGTAACTGACAGGTTACATCAGTTTCTCCAAGGGACTAAGATCTGTATTAACTTTTTCCTCTCTAATCCTTTCCTCTTCTGAATTGGCCAAGAGGTTTGTCCAGCACCCAAAGCCAAGACATATTTGGAACTACTCTGCCCCCTTCACCTTCAAGGAAAACTGGTTTGTGGATACCCTGCCCATGCCTGCCTGAACCGACAGGCTCTCCAGCGCTGGAATTGCGTCTGCTCCAGGGAGAGGAGGAGGGAGAGGAGGTGGGCAGCTGAGAAACAACCCAGGAGACAACATGAGGCAGGTTAGGAAAGGGACCAGCCTGCAGCGCAGACGAGCATGCAACGCCATGGGGTCTTTCGGCCCCAGAGTGGACAGTACATGCTGGAGTTGGTAACCGCCCCCCCCCCAGCCAGGAGGCCTTGCCCAGGAATTCTGTGCGAGGTGGACTCTCAGCCCTCCGGATGTCCGGGACACCGAAACACCTTACACCGCTCCTTTCCCACCGCCCGAAGGGGCTTCATTCTCTCTCTGCCAGTGTTCTGGTCACTACAGCCAGCTGCGTCCCCTCTCGCACACACTGAGGAAGCATAAAGGAGGGCACGGAGCTAGCTACCAAAGAGGTGAGGAGGAGCCCCTTCAGCTCCAGAGAAGCCCCCAACAAGCTCCCGAGAGGGAGCCGGGCGCTCCACATGCCGGGCACAGATGGCAGAGCGTGTCTGCAGCACCTGGATCAGCGCCGGCCGGTCGGCGGAGGAGCCTCCGGGAACAGCCGGCGCTGTCAGACGCTCGCAGCCCAGCCGACCCGATCCCTCAACGCGTTTGTCAGTCCCAACTCTTGCAAGACTCTTCCCTCCGCTCCGGAAAGGCCCGCGTCCCCCACGCCTTGACCCTCACCCGCGGTACCTGGGTGGCTGGCACATGACTCTCCATCCTGTCCCCGGACCCGGCGGCAGCGAGGACCAGGCGCCGCATCCTCCCTCCCGGGCTCCCCTGGCCGGCCCGACCCCGACCCCGACCCCAACCCCGCCGCCCGCACGCGGCTGCACAAAGCGCGCCGCCCCGCCGCCGGGACAAAGCGGGCCCGGGCGCCGGCACATACCTCGGTGCGGAGGGCCGGCCGGGCAAGCGGGAGCGCGGCGGGCGGGGGCGCACCGGTTGTCGCCGCGCCCGCAGCCCGGCCGCGAGGGCGGTTGCGGGCGGCGGCGGGTGGACGGCGGCGGGCGCACGGCGAGCGGCGGCGGGCGCTGTCACCGGGCGCGGCGGCGCGGGGGCGCGCGGGGCCGGCGGCGGCGGGGCGCGTGGCGGCGCGCGGGCGCGAGCGGCGGGACTGCGGCGCCGCGGAAGGAGGACAATAGCCTCCCCCTGCCGCAGGCCGCCGGCTCCCGCGGGAGGCCCGGGACCATCTGGAGCCGGCGGCCCCTCGGGGCTCGGGGCGGGGCCCGGATCACCCCCTCCTCGCCCGGCGCCATGGCAACCGCGGCCCCTCTCAGTTCTCCGCAAGTCCCCCGGCCGGGGGTCGCTGACCTTCCCCGGGGCGAACGCCGCGGCCGCTCTGCGGCCGGCTCCCGACCCCGCCACCTTCCCTGTGGGTGCCCCCCCTTCCCCCGATAATGCCGCCTTCCGGTCACCGCTGGGCCATCCGGAGATCCCCCACAGCTTGCGGGACTCGGGCTCCGCAGCTCCAGGACCCCCACCTTTGTCCCTACTCCTCATTTCCTCCGAAATCTGTCTCCCCGAGGCACGCAATCCTTCCTTTAATGTCACTCACCGCCCAGGTTTCCCCAAATTCAGCCTCTGTTTTCCGTTTCAGATTTTCCTCTTTGGGCACCTCCAGTTCATCTCCCTTTAAGCAATTCGGTCATCCATCCCCTCTCTCGAGCATCCTTCTTCAGGCAGGTAGGCCGGCTCTCTTTCCCAAAGCGTCTCCATGGTGTACGTGGTGGAGATTCGCCTGCTCACAGATCAGATTCTCAGAATAGTCATCACTGCAGCTTCTCTCTGCTCCTTCTCGGCTCCTCTCATTTATCAACCAGGAGAATTCCGGCCTACTCACTGTCTTAAAAGGGAGTGGGGGTGGGGATGGACATTTCTAGGCCTGGCACAGCTGGGTTTCTCCTTGGTTTAGTAGCATCTGAGTGGTCGAAGGTCTATGGTCGTTAAGCAAGGTGAACTGCTATCTGCTTGAGAGAGAAAAGAATTATGCTCAAATAATAATAAAGTTATAGAGTGCCCGCTGGGTGCTAAAAGTGCATTATCTCATGTGACACTCCCCCACCCCCACCCCCCACTTCAGCTCTAGGAGGTGGATACTGTTCTTCCAGACTAGGAAAGGAAGCTCAGAGATGAACTAGTAATAATAGATTGGGCTTTGCAGAGCAATCCGAATTTAACCATCAGATTATGCCGTCCCTGAAGATGTGGGCCTGTTTCCGCCTGGGAGATGCCTTAAATGACCAAGTAAGGGCAATGTGAAGCATGCGCTTTGCGTGAATTATTGGGTTTCAGGTTTTATTTATGGGTAATGGAATTTTAGGATTTTGTTCCTTTCTGAAAAGGTACATATACCAAAACAAATTTATAAGTGATTGAAGTACTTCCCAGTTATGATTTTGGCAAAGTGAAATTATGTGTTTTAAAATTATTTGAAAATGTTTTCAAGAGGGAAAAAAAAAAGTACTGCTACCAGTCCTATCTGGTTGTATCACCTCACTTACCTGACCTTGGTTTTCCTCGTATAAAATGGGTCGGGAGGGATGTCAGGGAGTTGCCCTAAAACATGACCTTGGAGTTCTCTTCTAACTCTGATAGTCCAATTCCACCACTAAACTAGAATAGTGCTTCTACCACCAAACTAGAACTTGACCTTCTGGGGTGTACCTCACCAGTAGCTACCGTTCAGGCTATTTACTGCTTATTTTTTAACAGTCACTCCTTTGGCCAATGGAATCAAAGAAGTGAGCGCATAAGCTGCAACTGTTCCCAAGGGTAGGGGTGAGTGTGTTCAGGGGGGAGGGGAGAGCAAGGTGTGTTTTGGTTATCAAGGAGACCTGGCTGGGGTGTTAAAGCTGATGGGGTGAGAATCAGCTGATCTGCCAAAGGCACCAGAACACTCAAACTGCTGCTGCTGTAGTGGTATGGGAACCAAGGGCCTCAACAACAGCTATTGGATTGTGACCCAATAAGAAGATAAGGATATTAGGTCTTATGATCAGTATACTCACAAGATCGTCTATATAGTATTTCCCATTTTCAGCATTTCATAATCCTTTAAAAAGCCTTATGAAGGGAAACACTATCACTCTCATTTTGTTGATGAGCATACTGATGTTCACTTAAGCGAATGCCCAAGTTTAGAGTTAGTTCACAGTAGAGACATCAGGTCTTCTGATTCCTAATATGTTCTTTCCCTTCTTCTAGTGAGTAAAGCATCAATTTTGGGGGAGTAAAGCATCAATTTTGAGATGGCTCAATGGGTTGAGCATCTGACTCTTGATTTCAGCTCAGGTCACGATCCCAGGGCCATGGGATGGGGTCCCTCATTGGGCTCCGTGTTGATCATGGAGCCTGCTTAAGGTTCTTTCTCTCTCTGCCCCTTCCTCTGCTCTCATTATTTAAAAAAAAAAAAATCAATTTTGGAGTTAGACTCTTTAGGTTTGAAAGTAGTTTTGCCACCTACTTGCTGATGACCTTGGGAAAGTTACTTAACGTCTCTGGGATTCAGTCCTTACCTGCAAAATGGTATCGGTGGGGTCAGATGAGTTATTGTAGGTAAAGTACTAGAACAACACCTGGCACATAGTAGCCCTCAACCAGTGTCAGCCATTAGTATTTTATCACATTATCATTTTTCTGTACTGTTTCCTAATCTGGGGAGGAAGCATGCTCCATAAAGAGAACGCTGAGTTCGCTGGTCTCAGTTGCTTTGGAAACTTGTTATTTTGCTCTGTGTGCATCAGTATAGTCATTGATGAAGGAAAAAAGAACACCTGCTTCCTTTTTACATGAGTTGCAAAAGTGCATGGAATGAAATCCACCAAGTATGCTGAGCTCCTTGGAGAATCCAGATTTGATGTCTATATTACCAAAATTCGTAGAGAGGTCTTGGTAGCACTTCCAAACCTGCAGAATGTAGCTGAATTTTCTTCTTTTATTCCTGTACCATGGAAGAGGTGTCTCTCCTCTCTGAGACCGATTCTTCTGGCTCCTGCACTAAGTGCCATCCCCTCCTGCAGTCTCATGGCTTCCAGTCATTCTGGTGAGTTCTCTCTTTTCTGGCTCCTTCCCATAAGCATTTGAACATGCTCAAGTATCTGCCAGCTTAAAAAGTAAGTGACAAACCCTGATCCTCCTCTATGTTTGGCCCTTACTCTTTATGATCACAGTTTTCTTGAATGATTTGAATGCATTGGCTCCACTACCTTGCCTCCCCTTTAGTCAAACATTTATTTATTTTTTTTATTTTTAAAATGTTTTCTTTTTAATTTATTTTTTGAGAAAGAGAGAGAGAGAGCAGGGGAGGGTCAAAGAGAGAGGGAGATACAGAACCTGAAGACAGGCTCCAGGCTCTGAGCTAGCTGTCAGCACACAGCCCAATGCAGGGCTTGAACCCACGAACCATGAGATCCTGACCTGAGCCAAAGTCAGACGCTTAACCAACTGAGCCACCCAGATGCCCCAACATCAGATTCTTGATTGAAGCTCAGATAATGATCCCACGGTTTCTTGAGTTTGAGTCCTGCATTGAGCCCTGCATCGGGATTCTTTCTCCCTTTCTGCCCTTCCCCCACTTGCATGTGCTCTCTCTCTCTCTCTCTCTCTCTCTCTCCCTCTCTCTCAAAATAAATAAACAAACCAAACTATCTGGCTTATGTGCCAGGCACTGTGCTGAGATCTGGGGATCTAATGATGAGTAAAATGGGATATTTCTATCTTCTTGGAGCTTATATTCTGGTAGGGTTGACAGACATTAATAAAACAACTCCTCAGATCTATAATCACAAAATGTAAAGAACGAAAAGTTCAGGATGCTAGGTGAGAATTTAACAGAGAGTTATAACCTGGTTGGAGAGAGGGTGTCAAGGGTGACCTCCCTCATCTCATTTGAGCTGAGATCTGAAATATGAGAAATGTTAACCAGGCTGAGAATGGGAGATAACAGTGGTGGTAACTAACACTAATTGGGGACTATATTTTTAGCACCTTCCACATATCATTTCATTTCATTATTGTAAAAACTCTGACAGGTAAATATTAACCTTATTTCAAAGAGAAAATGGAGACCTTGAGAGATGAAGTGCCTTGCCCAGGGTCGTTTAACCAGGCTGGGGTAGAGCTGGGATTTTCAACCCAGACATCTGACACTTGAACCGTGTTCTTAGCTATAGAGACATGGTATGTGGACACCAGGCCTGGAGCAGCAGCATTCATGGTGCACGTGAGGAATGGAGAGAAGGGAGGGCAAACAGTGGGCAAGAGCAAATGTGTGGTGAATTCTGGCTGGGAAAATAGGCAAGGGCTAGATCGTGCAGGGCTTTCTAGGTTATTTAAAGAATTTTGTTTTTCACCTTTGGAGTCCTGGAAAAACTAATGAAGGATTTGATGCAAAAAAGTGAAGTGATCAGCTATGTATTTTAAAAAGATTACTCCAGGGCACTTGGGTGGCTCAGTCAGTTAAGCCTCTGACTTTGGCTCAGGTCACGATGTCATCGTTTGTGAGTTTGAGCCCTGCATCAGGCTCTCTGCTGTCAGCGCGGAGCCCACTTTGGATCCTCTGTCCCCTTCTCTCTTTGTCCCTCCTCTGCTCATGCTCTCTCTCTCTCCAAAATAAATAAACATTAAAAAAATACAAGATGAGGGGCGCCTGGGTGGCTTAGTCGGTTAAGCGTCCGACTTTCGCTTAGGTCATGATCTCGCGGTTTGTGGGTTCGAGCCCCGCGTCGGGCTCTGTGCTGACTGCCAGCTCAGAGCCTGGAGCCTGTTTCAGTCTGTGACTCCCTCTCTCTCTGACCCTCCCCTGCTCACGCTGTCTCTCTCTCTCTCTCCTAGAAATAAATAAAACATTAAAAAAAAATAAAAAAAAAAAGATGATTACTCCAGCTTATGTGTGGGGAATGGGTTGGAGGGGTGTGCAAGTTGATATGAGAAACCAATGAGGAGGCTACCACTGTGGTTTAGATGAGACAGAAGATGGTAGCTTGAACTTGAATGCTGGCAGTGGAGATAGAGGAACACATAGGTAGAAAGAATTGACGAGATGGGACAGTGGGTTAGATAGATATAGGGTGAGGAAAGGGTTTGTTGAGGGAGGATTGTGTGGCTGGAAGACTGAAGGTACCCTTTGCTGAGACGAGGCACACAGGAGGAAGACCAGGTTTGGGTGGGGAGAGTGTAGGTTTCAGAACCTGCTGGGTCTGAGATACCTTTGAAACAATGAAGTAGGCATACTGAGTAGTCGATTGTATCTCGGTGTGAAGCTAAAAGTGGAGATCTAAACTTTTGATACAGATTTGGGAGACATCAGTGCAGAGACAGACTGTGAGTAAAGGAGACAATGAGCACTGATGCAATTGATTTAGTCCAATGCAACATAGCTTCTATTCTTCTGCAGCTGCTTTCAAACAAGGTCGTCAGAAATCCATTTGCTAAATCCAATGTTAATTTCCAGTTGCTTTCTTACCGCTTCTCTTGGCAGTGGTTGGATCTCATTATGCCTGCTTCTTGAAATTTTCTTCCTCTGGTTTAGGGTTGTCACACTCCTGGTTTTCCTTTAGCCCCTGTGGTCTCTCTCCGTTTTCTTTTGTGAGCTCCTTTCTGCTTGTCACTTAATTGTGTTGTTTTCTTCTAGGCCCTTTTCTCATTCTGTGCATTCTTCCTGGGTCACCTTATCTACCACTCTGCAGCCAGAGAGTCTTTTATTTTTATTATTTTTAATGTTTTATTTATTTTTGAGAGGGGGAGAGAGGGAGACAGAGGGGGAGAGAGAGAGAGAGAGAGATAGATAGATAGAGAGAGAGAGAGAGAGAGAGAGAATCTGAAGCAGGCTCCAGGCTCCAAGCTGTCAGCACAGAGCCTGAATTGGGGCTTGAACTCATGAACCAGGAGATCATGACCTGAGCCCAAGTCTGACGCTTAACCGACTGAGCCACCTAGGCACCCCCAGAGCATCATTTTAATATAACAATCTGACAGATCACTCCTCTGCTGAAAACCCTTCAGTGGCTCCCCAATGCCTTTGGGATCAAGTCCAGAATTCTTAACAGAGTTTACACACCTTGCTTACCTCTCCAGCCTCTTTTGCTCACCACTGCTCACTTGACACTCCTAGGCATAAGGAGTCTGTTGGAGTTTTTCCAGTGTGTGTGAGATTTTGGACATGGTGTTCCCTTTGGTTGGAAACTCTTCCTTTTCCATTCAGCTAGGATTTACTCTTTAGGTCTAAATGTAGGTATCATTTCCTCCAGAAAACCTCCCATGGGCTCCAAGTCTGGGATAGGGGCCTTCCGACAGCATGTGATTGTCACCACCCATTGGTTGTGTTCCCTCTTAGATCGTGAACTTGTGAGAGAAGAGAGCACTTCCAGTTCCTGGTTGTGTCCCTACTAGAGCAGACATGTAGATGTCTGTGCAATAAATTAATGAGTGACAGAAAAGATTTTGGGAGAGAAGGTGATTCCTTGTTCTACAAAGATAAAACTAGATGTTTTCATATCAAACAATGCATTTTCCATTTCTTTTACCTTGAATTGATCTCCCATCATTAAGAAGCAGCAAGTGCTTTCTAGATGCAGCATCCTCTGCAGAGGGATGATACAGAATGATCAGAGTCAAAGTCTTGGGCTTTTGAATTCCTAACTCGACCTTTTCAAATGTATCATAGAAGAGATGTTCTTTTTCTCCTCCAAGTTTTTATTTAAATTCCAGTTAGTTAACATAACAGTGTAATATTAGTTTTGGGTGTAGAATTTAGTGATTCAACACTTACATATAATACCCGGTGCTCAGCACAATTACCATCACCCATTTAACCCATGCCCTGCCCACCTCCCCTCCTGTAACCATTTGTTAGGGTTCTCTATAGTTAAAAGTCTATTTCTTGGCTTGCCCGCATCCATGTTCATTTATTTTGTTTCTTAAATTCCACAAGTGAAATCATTTCTATAATTTGGCTATTATGGATAATGCTGCTATAAATTTATTACTGGGGTTTATGTTTCTCTTTGAATCAGTATTTTTGTATCCTTTAGGTAAATACCTAGTAGTGCAATTGCTAGATTGTAGGGTAGTTCTATTTTTAACTTTTTGAGGAACCTCTGTACTATTTTCCACAGTGACTGCACCAGTTTGCATTCCCATGAACAATGTAAGAGGGTTCCCCTTTCTCCGCATCCTCGCCAACACCTGTTGTTTCCTGTGTTGCAGAAGAGATATTCTTGAAAGCTCCAGTTTTAAATTGTAAGGGCTGGGTTCTTGAGAGGGATTTTTAGAAGTTTCTTTTAAACATCAAGAGACAGAACCTGATAAACCTAAAACTTAGAGTTTATGCCATTAACTGTGAAATGGAAAGGGCATGTGAGTTTCCCCTCCACACAGAAATACAATCCTTTCCAAGCCTGGATTGGAAAAGACTGAGAAAAGAGGAGAGAGGGTTTAGATGCACCTTGGGCTCTGTTTTCTGTGCTCACCACCAAATAAGAGCAGGCAGAAGAGGTTTATGCTCCATTCCATTCCTAGAAATCTGAGAAGACCCAGCATTTCAAAGCCCCCTGTGCTACCAAGTGACAACTGCTGCAGAGTAGAAATGGCATTGTCACCCATGTAGGCAAAGCAGGTCTGAGATATGTTGCATTTCCTCACTACCCACAACCTTCTCACTCTCTAAGCCAAGTCTACTTGGCTCCTTGACATTTGGAGGAGATCTGAAAAGTGCCTTGGTGCCCAGCCTCCAAGAGGAGTGTGAAGGTGAGCTGAGAGCCAGGTGGCTGTGGGAATTGCTGTGGAGGGTGTTTGTGGGGGAGAGGAATGAACCCCACAGTAGAGCCTAAGGGCTGCGTGATCCAAGCCAGGAGCCAGATGGAGGCTCAGTAGTACCAGGAAGAGCTGAGATGGGAGCCACTGAGCTCCTTGCAAAATGGTCACTGTGCCTTTCTATACCAAGGCTGCAGATGCAACCCACCAGAGAACTCAGCAGCAGATGCACTGGTGATAGAGTCCAATGGCCAAGAGCAACCAAGTAAGGCAAGAGGAATAGAAGTCCGCACTTGACCTTGGTGCCCTTCCCTGAGGTCAGAATGAAATGTGAACCCCCAACTAGAACATTGTGAGGAGAAGGAAGGAGAATCCTGAGAGACTGAGTTTAAAACTTGAAATGATTGAGTTGTCTGGAATTGGCAAAATTTATTATTTTGCTGCCATTAGAAGGAATGGGGGCTGAAGAGCTAGGTTAAGAAATAAGGAAAATTGTGTATTTCCTCACCTGGGTCTATGCCTTGAGGTTATAGACAAGCCTGGTGTCCTGGTGTACAAAGTAAAGGTCAGAAAGGTGGACTTGCAAGGAAAGTTCTGGTGTCTTACAAGGACTGGCCTGATTTCCTGACAGCTGTGGCCCAGGAGGCCTGCGTAACATCTGCTGGGGATGAGATTTGCAAAGAACGATCATGTATTTGAAAACAAAAGTCTGCAGATGAGCCAAGATAAAGTCTCAAATCAAACGGGGAGTTCTGATGTTGGGGCCGGTGTGGGAGGGGCACAGAGGACAGAAGAGTACTACCTGGAGCTCCCTTATTTAGTGTAGAAAAGTCCAAGGTTCCAGGAGCCTTGAGGGGTGTGCTCTGAGCTGAGCAATGTTGTGAGGGCTTGCTGTTGTTGACTAAAATTGGAGAAACTGGAACTGATTTGAGGACACAGGACTATTACATCCATTTATCTTTGTCCAGTTTGGATTCAAAACGGTGCTTTATTTATGGACCATCCCTCCCAAACTATTTTTATCTTGCAAACCTAAACACCATTAAAAACGGGACCTAAAAACACATTTGAGCGATTTCAACCCATCTGGGAGCAGACTGGGATCAACCATGATTCTAGTACTTTTGATGGTCCCTGTCAATGATGAACCACTTCTTTCTTCTAAGAAGCTTATGCCACATACCCCTGGGAATACACAAATCCTGTGAAAAAGTGTCTGATCACACCCTTCTGCCTGAAATAAATTTTGGCAGCATCTGCTTCATACTAACAGCTGAAGGGAAGTCTTTGGAGCTCCTTGATCAAATGGCACTGAAAAATGTGGGTTGTGCAGGAAACCTACAAAAGAGTAGATTTTGGGTGCCGGAACCCAAAATGAGTAGCATTAGTGTACATCTTTGAACCTGCAACAATTTTAGGTCAGTTTTCTGTATTGTAGCCTAATTTACTTGTGCTGAGCTATGCACCTAAGTAGCCAGTCATTTCAATTATTATTGGCATCTGAAACTTCCCGGTGGTTAAGACACAAGATTCTGGAGTCCTATGACCTTGTTGGAATCCTGGCCCATCATTTTCTAAGTGTGTGATCTTGGGTAAGGTATTTAACCTCTTCAAGCCTTGGTTTCCTCACCCATAAACCAGGGATCATTTTCAAGGAGTTGTGGTGAGAAATTAAATAACGCATGTCAGGTACAGAAAAGGCTCAGTGAATGTTAGCTATTGCTGTTATCATTATTTTGCTTGTCTTGTACCCAGGCAAATCTTGGCTTAGGTAAAACATGATGTATGAAAAATCCAGATTTGCAGAAAAGTTTAATGGGGGAGGTTCTTTGCATTACAACAAAATTCTTCAGTCTGTGAAAGGACAGGTAACAGGGTTGCTTTTAGACAACTTCTCAGTGTGTCTAAAATGATTTGAGTCACACACAACTACGTTTACACAATGTGTTAGGAACATAGCTAGTGTACAAAGCACAGGACATTTGTAATACAATCATTTAGGCCAGGTCTGAACCACTGTGACAGGTTAACAATAACAATCCTGGGTATTCCCTTCTGCCCTTTATAAAGGGATTAGATGACTTCCCTGTGGCTTCAAAGGGCAGAGCAGGGACTAACGGGTGGAAGATACAGTGGGGGAGTTCCAGTTCAAATAATGAAAAACTCCCTGCCAAACCACTGCTGTCTAAAACTGGAGTGGGTTGCCTCTGAAGTGGCAACTTTCCCAACACGAGTTATTCAAGTAAAAGCGAGTTATCAACTTGTCGGGGCTGTTAGAATGACTATTACATGAAACAGGGAGCTGAATTAGAGCAGTATTTCACAACCCTAAGCACATGAAATATATTGTGCAAACTAGATCAGTTCTCTACCTTGGATACTAGGAAGGGGTTGAGAAAGAAGGTAGAGATAGGCTGTTCGGGAGGAGGGTTGGAGATAAAGGAAATGAATTGGAAAAAAACAATTATTCCTCTGGTTGGGAAATACTAGGTGAAACAACCTCTAAGATTTCCTCTAATTTAAAGATTCTAGGGGTGCCTGGCTGGCTCAGGTACAGCATGAATCTGTTGATCTTAGGGTTATGAGTTCGAACTCCATGTTGGGTATAAAGATCACTTAAAATGTAAAAAAATCTTTAAAAAAAGATTCTAAGACTCTCAAATTGTTTCACAGATGTTATTTTAACTATAGTCCTTGGACAACTCTCCTATTTTAGTTGAGGAAAACTGAAACCTAACACTGAAAGTGAGTGGTAAAATAGGAAAAAAGTTCAGACATCCTCTCCCTTTTAGACTTTCGATCCCATAACTTCTTTTCAGCTGGTGAGAAAGGAAGTTGCAGAACCAGAAGATAGTAGTGGCTTTAAAGCTAGAATGGGTGAAATCAAGTCAACTTCAGAGATCAGTGGAAAATCAGCTCCACCACGGCTCCATACTACTAGCTTTAAAGACCCCATACACCAATATCCACGATCAAGTCCTTAGAGTACTATAGTTATACAAAGGCAGAACCAAGGCTAAACATGTGGAGCCACTGTGCTCTTGAATGGGGCTCCTAGAAGAAGAACCTTTTCCCCCCAGTTAGCCTACTCGTCTATAAAGTTGATCATTTTGCCTTTGGATCTATAGGTTTACTCAGTTGTGTGTGACCAGATACACTGCTGTTTCCACTCCCAAGGCTTCTATGCCACAAAGAATACCTCCCTTGTAGTGGACATCAGCCTAGTGGAACAAATCCAGACCTGCCTAGAGAGACAGTTAAAAGCCAATTAGAGAGCAGGACAAGCTTTGTGATACAGATTTTATTGGTTATCAAGGAAGAGTAGAAATTAGACACTAACAGGGAAGGACTGAAATCTCCTGGGTTGGGCCCAGAACCTGCTACTGATGGATGAGGCATCAGACTCTGTACACAGGGGGATTGTCAGCCAGGAAAAACAGGAAGCTATCTGGTACCATAGTCAGTCATTCTAAGAAGTAGTGGAAGAAAACATAGGGAAAAGGGGTGAAGAAAAAAATACTCTAGTTATACAAACTCTAGTATTGTCTTGGGGGAGAATCTTTCCTTTGCCTGTAAGTATTAGAATGAGGAAGGACAAATGCTGTAGTCTAAGAATTGGCACAAAAGTCAGCACCACCGTGGCTTCTAGTGCCCCCACAACCTGACATACCTCCGTGGGCACATCCCTGTCTGACCCTGGATAGGGAAGCAGAGGGAGGTAAGTAGAGAAGCTGCCCCAGATTCTGTGCTCCAGGTGGAGAAGGCCTCAAGAAGGTGAAGGGATGAGCTAATCTGAGCTTCCTGGCCCCATTTCCAAGGATGTGATTAGTGGAGAGGCACCTGGGACCTGCTCCATTTCAGGAAACCCGGTTATGGGAACTGGTAGGGGACAGACTTGGCTCAGGACCCAAGAGAAACAGTTAACCCTTTCCTGTTGCATGTATGGGAAACAGCCTCTTTTAATTGTTTCCCAGGGGGAAAGAGAATTCTCAAATGGATATAGTTTTGCATCAGCCTAATAAGGTGGATCTCAAGGATAGTTTCCACTTAAGTTCCTATGGTCAATCTCTTCAGGGCCTTTGAATGCTCTAGAGGAGCCTGAGAACAAGGTAGACCTACAAGGTGTCTAGGAATCATATACACAGAGAGGGCACATTCAAAAGGGAAAGAACGCTCAAAAGTTCCTAAAATGTCAATGTTCACCTGGGGGCATTCTTTAGGTTGTTCTGGTTCCGCTTAAACCCTTGGGTTTGGGTCAGAATCAACCTGGGGCTCTTTAGATGGGGTTTCTTTTCAGAATAAACAGGATGTCCAAAGCAGACATGCAACAGTATTCCAAATCCTGAGGTGGGGGAAGGAATGCAAGCAGAATTAATATGCGACAAAATCTAAGGACTGGGGAATACTGGGCCCCTGGTAACACTGATCATAAGACCCTGAACACCAGGGCTGAGAATGTCCAGAGAAGCATCCAAAAGCTCCTTGGTCGACCTGGTTGACAAAAGTGACCTTAACGTTGGGCAGGTCACTTAATTTCTTTGGGCCTCAAATTTCTCCATCTATTGAAGATAATTGATAACCTCTGCAGTCCCTTCTGGCTCTGACATTCTACTGCTCTGAGGATGGGGTCTGAGTAAAAACCATTTAAATAATGTGGAGTGCAATAGTATATTAGTTACTAGACCTCAAGCAGGATGGAGCACACATTGATGGGTTAGAGAAGGGTTGGGAGCTGTGGCTCATTCAAACCTTAGTTTCTGGGAGACGAGGCCACGTTCATTGGCTCCTTTGTTTTTGGATGGTATTGGCTTTTCACAGTAATGTCAACGTTCCCATTCTACAGGACTCTGAGACAAGCAGTCACATCCAGATGGGAGATGCACTGGGTAGCTGCAGGGTGTAGAAAGTGGTGTTAAGACATTTTGTTCGTTTCAGATTCTGGCCCCACCATTTACAACTCATTGTCATACAACCTCTTCTTGGAATCTCATCTTCCATCTTTTATTTTTATTTTTATTTTTTAAAAAATATTTTTATTTATTTCTAGGAGAGAGAGAGAGAGACAGCGTGAGCAGGGGAGGGTCAGAGAGAGAGAGGGAGTCACAGACTGAAACAGGCTCCAGGCTCTGAGCTGGCAGTCAGCACAGAGCCCGACGTGGGGCTTGAACCCACGAACCACGAGATCATGACCTAAGCGAAAGTCGGACGCTTAACCTACTGAGCCACTCATCTTCATCTTTTATAAAGCAATGATAACTCCTTCCATACAATGTTGAGAGGATTACTTAAGATGAATTAGAAAAAGTGAGGACCACTTAGCCAGAGCGGATGCCCACCAAATGTCAAGCCTGCATTAAACCTTGCCTAACTACAAGGGTTTGCGCTATGGAAGACTTGAGGGCAGGCCGTCATATCAAAGACTCCCTTCCTTACTTCTGCCTACCTCCATTAATAGTAGGCGGCTGTGTCCTTGGATACCTCTGTCAGCCCTCCCTGACTCTAGGAGGGTGTTGGGTGTTCCCTGCATGTTTATCCCTGATGCTCACTCCAAGGCCAAGGGCTGGAAGCCAGGACGACCAACTCATCTGAAGTACTTCTACATGGGCAACTGTTCCTCCACCCTTCATTTCCAATGCCACTTTCAAGGTGGGGCATTTCCTGCTGAGCCAAAACTCTCTATAGGAAATATTTGAGAAAGCCATCCTCAGTGCCTTGGTTCCTCACTGATGGGTAGTGAATACGGTGAAGGTAATAAGTATCTTATAAGATACTTGTAACAGTGAAAAAACTTGTGTGAAGAGCCAGTGGAATCAGATAACATGCAGTCATTCAATCAATGTTAGCTCCCGTCCCCTTGACAACCCTTCTGCGCAAAAGGGAACACCTGAGAGAGAAGAGTGGTGGGGAGAGGCAGACTCCAATGATCCCCCGAATGTCAGCTCTCTTATCAAGTCTGAATTTTTTTTTAAATTTTGTTTTAGACTTGATTTTTTTTTAAATGTTTTTTTTATTTCTGAGAGAGAGAGAGAGAGAGACAGCATGAGGGGGGAGGGTCAGAGAGAGGGAGATACAGAATCTGAAACAGGCTCCAGGCTCTGAGCTAGCTGTCAGCACAGAGCCCGACGCGGGGCTCAAACCCACAAACCGTGAGATCATGACCTGAGCCGAAGTTGGATGCCCAACCGACTGAGCCACCCAGGCGCCCCTAGACTTGATTTTTAAAACCCAGCCTGGGGCTTGAAGATATGACCTCGAGATCAAGAGTTGCATGCTCCTCTGACTGAGCCAGCCAGATGTCCCAAGTCTGAGACGGTTTTATGATGAATTTTCCAGAAATAAAACCCATCTCTTTCTAGTAGGTCTTCCTGTGAGCAGCTGAGATAGGGAGGCTGGTCAATAGCGCTGACCCTGGACTGGCCAAGGCTATGATTCAGGTCTCAGCAGACATGTTCTTTGGAGCAGGCATCAAAGCTGTGTACTGGATGGGCACTCTGCCAGCTCCCCCATCTGTTCTGTCCAATCCTGGCTTCTAGGAGTTTGAGTGGAAGAATTTTCCCTGAAGGAAAGCAGCCAACACCCTGTCCCACCCTTCTCCTTGGGCAACTCTTTGCCTCATAGGAATCTCTCTCACCTGTTTCCTTTCAGCTGCCTGAGGAACCAGCTGCCAGATTACCAGTTTGGGCTCAAGCCCCTCTCGCCATGTCCCTCGCTGTCCCTCCCTGAACCAGCCCGAAGTCCAGCAGCTGAAGTCTGGAGGAATAGCTTCCTTCCAGCTGGTAACACTCTATGAAAACCCCAGAACTTGTCCTGTCAGCTGGAGCCCAGAAAAGCCAGCCTCTGCAGTTGGCATATTTAGTGTAGAGCCAAACGTGGGGAGGAGCCTATTCCCTGGCGTGGGGGGCCTTTCCAGGTCCTGCCAGGGGCTAGCCAGGCACTTGGGAATGAAGCTGGGGACATGCTTGGGGTAGTCTGCCAGATAAAATACAACTCGCCTAGTTTTTAATTTTAGATGAATCATTTTTTAGAATATGTAGGTCTCAAATATTGCATGGGATATATGTATCCCTAAAAAAAAAAATTTTTTTTAAATCTTAAATTCAATTTTAACTGGGTCGTCCTGTATTTTTATTTGGTAAATCTGGGAACCAGAGGTTGGCCTAGGACACTTGGGATGGCCCCCTTAGGAGGTGAGGCTGCTTGGGGGTCAAAAAACCAACTTGCGGATCCCGCACCCGGCACCAGCGGCTTCTCCCGCGGCTGAGGGCTGCGCCTCGGCGGAATCGTGGGAAAGTCTCCTCCAGGAGAAGGAGAGTCGCGTCCTGGCCTCCGTCCCGCTCACCTCCAGCCTCAGTGGCGGCCCGCGGCGGCCCGCCCACCCGTCCGCCCACTGGCCCTCGCGGCTCCCGGCACCGCCCCAGTACTCCTGGCAGGCCCCCCGCGGCTAGCGGCCTGGGGGCGGCGCGGCGCGAAGTGCGCAAGCGCGGAGGGCCGGTGGGCGGGGCGTGCGCGCGCGGGCGGGAAGAACGCCGCGCGGCCGGGCGTGGGCACTGGCGGAGGTCGACGTCCCGGCTGGCAGCAGGCGGTGGGCGTCGCTGCCGCTCCTCGCGTGGCATGGAGGGCACGGCGGTGGCAGTGTGCGAGGTGATGTCGGGAAGGGAGAGAAAGCAGAGAACGACACTGTGTGAGAAGGGCTTTGTGAGGTGGCCGCGAAGTTTGGGTCTGGCGGTGCCTGAGGAAGGAAGGTTCAGGATGCCGGGCTGTGAGGAGCGGACGAGTGAGCGCCCGGGCTCACTTGGGGGCATGGCCGCGAGGAGATGGCACTGCCCAAGGCGCAGGAGGCTGAAGTGTTTGTCCAGCGTTAGTGGGCGCCCAGGTTCAGGGCGGGAGGCCAGCCTAGGTGTCCCCCAGTGCCGAGGCGACGCGCAGGAGGAAGGGATGGGCAGCCTCGGGCGGAAGTCCAGGCCAGCGGTGGTGAAGTGCGAGTGAGGGAGAGTCGTGTTCGGCCGGGCGGGCCGCGCTTGGGGAGCACTCCAGGATCGGCCGTGGCCGCTGCGTGATGACAGTGCAGAGGCCTCCTCTGGCTCCAGCCGGCGTGCGGGCCAGAGAACTTTCCAGCTCTGGAAGGTGGGACTTAACGCCCGGTGCCGCCTCGCCACGTGGCTTCACCCGTTGAGGCGCCTTCACGGCCGACATCCGATCAAGTTCTCAAGCTGCTGGTCTTGCAAGGGGTGCTAGACAGAACCGCAGGCCAGACGGGGGTCAGCCCGACGGCACCCGAGAGTTCTCCCGGCCCTCTCGCCTCCTTCGTTCTCAGCAAAGAAAGTCGGAGGGTTAGATTTTACAGACGACGGAACCTAGGCTAGAACCCAGAGCTTCTGACTCCAGGCTAGTGCTCTTTTCCCGACTCCTACCTCACGGATAAAGAAACTGCGGGAAAACGGTAACGGGGACACAGCGACAGAGAAGGTGCGAAGGAAGGTGTTAGACTGTAGAGATGCCTGGAAACCATCCTTACAGACTCGGGTACAAGTTAGGAGATTCATTCCCAAGTTCTCTTACTGTGATCTCCTTGCAAAGGACTGGTAATTTTCTCTATGGTACCTTAGTGTGGAAGTGAGAGTCTACTTCCATAAATAAAGGAATTAAATGCAGTATATTTTCTTTTAATTTGTCTCCTCAAGATTGACTGTTTTATCTAGACATCTTGGAAACCTGTTTAATTTAAAATAGTGTGCAGTCTTCACCAAAGATGAACTTAATAAAAGTGAAAGCTAATGTCTATAAGCATTAAAAATATGTATATATATATATACACACACGTATGTATATGTACATATGTGTACGTGTGTGCATATATGTATATATATGCCAGGCATTGTGTTAAGCATTTTACTCTTACCATTCTGCTCACATTTAGCAGCAGCCATATGTGGTAGATTGTCCTCATTTTGGTAAATGAGAAAGCTGAAGAAGAGAGGAGTTAAATAACTTGCCTAAGATCACATGGCATATCAGGCATTCAAACCCAGGATTCTGCCTCCAGAGCCAGTGATCTTTAACTAGTATTTCCATCCTCAGAACTGATGATTTAATGAAAGGTAAAGATGATTCATAACCAGATGCCACTCTTATTCATAATCTTCATGTTGGCTTTTACTTAGGGAGAAAAAAAGAAAGAGGAAAAACAAACTCCCACTTAAGTTTTCCAAAATATTACTTCCAGATGAACCTACCCTTTGAATGAAGCAATTTATTGTCTCCACTTCCTGTCTTGTTGGGCATTGTGTTAATTTCTTATGTCTCCTTTCTTATGTCACTTTCCTAGTTATTCTTTTTAGACACAAAACTTTGTTCTAAACAAATGTGAATGCGACATTTTGCAAGCAAGAATATTACTTTTTGGAAGTTAGGATTATTAATTCAACCGTATCATATACATTTATTATTACTATGATTTCCAAAGATTTGTTTTCTTTGAATTGTACTCTTTTCAGATTTTGAAATATTTAATAATTCACTGGAAGTGTGAAACACGAGTATCAAGTGAAGCATTGCTAGAAGGACAGCTAGTGATTTCCATGGAAGCATTAAATTCTAAGCACCAGGCAGATACTCTTCATTGTATAACAACGAGTAAGTAGAGAATGAAATAATTGATTTTCTGTTTTGTTATGATTTGTTCTGGTTAACTTAAAAATTTCAGTTAGTCATACTCTTATGTTATCACTCCAGGGTTATTCTATAGTTATAAAACTTAGGTAATTATGTCATAAGTATCTGGTGATAGACTTACAAATGTGTCATACAGGAAAGGTGAGTAGAAGGACTCGTATCAGAATTTTTTTTGATTCTTGTGAATTTGCTTTTATTGGACTATAAGAGATAGGTTGGGAAAATGTCGTGTGGGTTATGCCTAGCCAGGTAAATATCCATTCTAATCTTCCTGGGATAACTTCTGGGAAGAGCATTTCTTCTTTTTTCTTGGAGATGGCCTTATTTCCTGCCTCTTTAGCATCGCTAACTGGTTCCTCTTTGGGGGAAAGATTACTTCTTCTTGGGAAAACTTCCACTGCCATCTGTCTCTTCAACATCACTACTAACCAGCTCCTCCTTGGAAAAAGATTTCTTTTTCTTGCATTTGGAGATAGAGGCAGATAGGTCTTCCACTCCATTGTCCTAAGGAGCCTCATGGGGCTTTTGCTTTTTCTTCCTTGTGGGTCTCTCACTTTTCTCCTCACACTCCTTTGGGGTACTACTGCTGTTTTCCGAAGACACAAGGGCAGGGACGGCCAGCTCTTTCTTCTCCTTCTTCAAGCATTTCTTCTGCTTCTCCAGCTTCCTAGCTATCTCAGCAGCTGCTTCATCTGCTTGAACTATCGCCTCATTTATAATCCAGATTCTTTTGTGGAATCTCTCCTGTTTCTTAGAAAGGCAGCCGCTCTTCAACTTGTTCCCGAAGCTTCTCTCCCAGTACATTTGTGGGCACCTCAGAGAAGCAGTTCATTCGTGAGGCAATAGTGCATTTGTTTGCCAGTTATTGGGATATGTGGCCTTTGTTGTTGGCAGCTGCTTGGCCAATGAAGGCGGGTATAAAATGAGTCCATATTTTGGGGCATTACTGTTTACTTTCAAGGCTCTGGAAATCTGGTCCATTTGCAGGGCTCTGGGAGTCACTCAGACACTAGGATTGGTGGAGAGGATTATTTTGCTAGTTTAAGAATTCTCAGAAACAATTTCATTCTTGTTCTTGGTTTTAACCTTCTCTTTAACCAAAAAATTATATTAACTTAAATTTTATCTCTTTTTTCATGTCCAGTCTTTGAAAGTTGGAAAAGAACCAAAAAATAAAGGAAAAGGAAAAGAAATAAAATGATGAATAGTGTATACTTTGATAATTCTAACTTGCAGTTAGTTTGAAATTAAACTTCTTCCATTTGGCTTTTATTCTTTTCTTTCTTTTTTCCCCTTCCTTCCTTTTTCTCTCCTACACTTCTGAGGGAAAGCTGATGCGTTGAGTGATCCTGGAACAATTAATTTTCTTGAACCTTTGAAGCGATCCCTTTTTTTTATTTTATTTTATTTTTTTTTTATTTTTATTTATTTCTAGGAGAGAGAGACAGCGTGAGCAGGGGAGGGTCAGAGAGAGGGAGTCACAGACTGAAACAGGCTCCAGGCTCTGAGCTGGCAGTCAGCACAGAGCCCGACGCGGGGCTCGAACCCACGAACCGCGAGATCATGACCTAAGCGAAAGTCGGACGCTTAACCGACTAAGCCACCCAGGCGCCCCTGAAGCGATCCCTTTTTTGTTTGGTTGTGTGGGTGTATATGAGAGAGAGAAGAGAATGTGTGTATCTGTCTGTAGGTTTATTGAAGAATACTTTGGAATGAAAGTCATCCTCAGTCCCAGTTGAGACTAACTGGTACTTTAGGTTCTACACAAACATTTTCTCACTGAACTGGAACACCCTGTCTTCTTTCTGGGTACCTAGCAGTAACCATCCTTGAGGAAGATATGGTAGGTTGGTTTGCTGTTACTGTGCACGAACTCTACTCTAGACAGAATTCCCATTATTCATAAGAGAGTTTTGATTAGCTACATGGCTAGGGTGATGTTGGTCTTTGTATGGCTGTGTTAGTTCATGCATTTGGAGACAGACAGTAAGCCGGTCAAGGTAGCAGGGTTGATTTCACTCAAAGCAGAAGATTTGAGCCACATTAGCTTTTGGAAAGAATCCTAATTCCATAGGTATTTTGAGCCTAATGGACTTCTTCAGCCCATGTGAAGTATAGGAGGCATTTCTTTTCTCTTTATTGTGTTTATTATCTCTCATCTTTATGTAATAATTTTCATAATTTTTTGGTAGAAGGAAGGATAATACATGCTTATCATAAAACATTCCAGTATTACAGACACATATATTGTATAAGGTGAGATTTTGCAGTCATTTCATCCCTTACGATAATTATTAATTAATGTTCAATATGCATTCTGCTAGATTTTTCCATGTATATGTTCATAGCCTCTCACCAGAGGCTAGCCAGATGGTGAGTGTTCTGGGATGGAGGTATAAGAGAGATATCTCAGCATTCAGTCTTTATGTTCATTCAGGCCATTTATTTTTAATACAACTTTGGTCCTCAGCTGAAAAACCCATGCTTCTTCCTTTTCAAAGAATAACCTGTCTTCCACCCTCACCAAGGTTAAGAAGGGTCAATCTCTAGAATGCGGAGTGGAGAAGGGAATCTAAAGACCTGACTTATTCTTAAATTCATTTTTTCAATTGATTCTCCTTATTTTAGCTCCCACTCCACCCCTACTTCCAGAAGTTTCTGATTCTGCATTCCTGAGTCTTCAGGGATTTTGTTGTATCATTTGGGTTGTTTCTTGGCCTTTCTTTTTTCTGGCTTATAATTAAATTTCTCAGGTCTCCTAAATTCTTTCCCACTAGTCCTGCTTTTCAGTATCTAGAATTTTATTACAATCATATCTGTTTTTTCTCTGTCCTTGTGGGTTTATTCCTTTTAAAAATATCTCTTTCCTATTGTTTTATTGCAATTTCAGGAGGTAGTAAAAATAACAGGTTTGTTCAATTTGCAATCTTTACCTGAGAGTTTGGTGTGTTTGGTCTGAAGTCTCTGATGATGAAAACCCATGTATTAGTTATCTAAGGCTTCTGTAACAAAGTAGCACAAACATAAAATAAATTTATCCCCCCATCCTGCCATGTATGGAAGCCAGAGGTCCAAAATCAGGGTCAAAGTAGAATTGGTTCCTTCTGGAGACTCTGAGGGTGGAATTTATTATAATGCCTCTCGCTTAGCTTTTGGTAGTTGCCAGCAAGCCTTTGGTGTTGGCTTGTTGGTGTATCATTCCAATCTCTGCCTCAACCTTCATAGGATATTCTACCCTGTGTTTATCTGTGTCTCTGTCTTCACATAGCCTTCTTCTAAGGACACCAGTTGGATTCAGGTCCACCCTAACCACTATGACCTCATCTTAACTTTATTACATTTGTGAAGACCCTATTTTCACATAAAGTCATATTCACAAGTACTGGAACTTAGTTCTTCTAAATCTCTTTTAGAGGTAAAAAATTCAACGTACAACTCAGCAGTAAATTTTATTACTTGAATGGTTTATCTATGAGAAACTGAGAGATTCTTATATAGTTTTTCCATCAGCAATTGAAGTCTTTAACATATTATTTATGTTAGTGGTTTTTTTTTAAACGTGTGTTACAAGATGTTTATATGAGTTAGGAGGAAGTAGTTATATAGTCCTCTAAATTTGGGGACTACTGGTTAAAATCAAATGAGTTTCATTACTTTGTATTTTCTCAGAAGCTTTGATATGCCAGTATAGACTGTGAATCTTTAAAAGTGGGCTATGGGGTGCCTGGGTGGCTCAAGTTGGTTAAGTGTTCAACTTTGGCTCAGGTCATGATCTTGCAGTACATGAGTTTGAGAGCCAGATATGGGTCTCTGCTGTCCGTACAGAGTCCACTTTGGATCCTCTGTTCTCTGTCCCTCCCCTGAGTGCATGCATGCCCTCTTTCTCAAAAATAAATAAACCTATTTTTTAAAAAATGGGCTATAGTAGGGGTGCCTGGGTGGCTCAGTTAGTTAGGCATCTGACTTTTGATTTCAGCTATGGTCATGGTCTCCTTGTTTGTGAGTTTGGCCCTGCATTGGGCTCTGTGCTGACAGCTGCTTGGGATTCTCTTTCTCTGTCCCTCCCCTGCTTGTACTCTCTCAAAATAAATAAACTTAAATTTTTTTAAAAAAAATGGGCTGTCGTGTACAGTATTTCCCAAACATATTTGACCTCAACAGCTCTTTTTTTTATATCATCTTTTGTTCTATAGAGGGAATTTTGGGAATGGTGTTGCTCTAAATATATGTGTTTTACAATTAAGTCTTTACTGTTTTCTTTGCATTTGAAGGATAGGATAGCACTCAAAAAATTTTTTTAATGTTTATTTTTGAAGGAGAGAGAAAGAGTGTGAGTGGGGGAGGGGCAGAGAGAGGGAGAGGCAGAATCTCAAGCAGGCTTCAGGCTCTGAGCTGTCAACACAGCCTGACGTGGGGCTTGAACTTCCGAGCTATGAGATTGTGACCTGAGCTGAAGTCGGATGCTTTTTTTTTTTTAAATGTTTTTATTTATTTCTAGGAGAGAGAGAGAGAGACAGTGTGAGCAGGGGAGGGTCAGAGAGAGAGAGGGAGTCAGAGACTGAAACAGTCTCCAGGCTCTGAGCTGGCAGTCAGCACAGAGCCCGACGCGGGGCTCGAACCCACGAACTATGAGATCATGACCTAAGCGAAAGTCAGACGCTTAACCGACTAAGCCACCCAGGCACCCCTGAAGTTGGATGCTTAATGCTTAACCAACTGAGCCATCTAGACTCCCCTAGCACTCTTTTAGTTTAGTACAGAGACATTTGAAGTACAGCTAAAAGTTGGGGGCTGGTTGAGGTGTGGAGCAGGCAGGATAATTGCTTTCTGGGTACATTCATCAAAAGTGACCCGTTTTCAACAATTGTTGATATGGTACTTGTTAAAACTAAAAAAGGATGTTTGAGGAGACAATGTGACGTATATAATTGAGAAACATCATGGACACACTGTGAGTTGTGTTTTTTTTCTTATTAGTGTTCAACTCCTCCCTAATAACTAGTGTAAGCCTGCCACCACTTGCCATCCCTTTCCCAGTGACCCACTCTTCTTAAGTTAGAACCAGTGTATGCTTGTGACGAATGTTAAGAAAAAAAGAAATGATTGTCTTTTATTGAATGTCCTGTGCTACTTGGGCTCAGGCCTTTTGAAATATCATTTGTCCAGAATCATTCAAAATCTGGAAATCTAAAGCACTGCTCTATCATATGTGTGCACGTATAGGAGGATTAGGAGGAGCTTAACAGAGGACCAAGGGGGAGAAGAAGGGCGGAAATGGTGGGGGAAAGGGGGAGAGGCAAACCATGAGAGACTCTTGAATGCTGACAAAAACTGAGGTCTGGTGGATGTGGGGGGGAGGAGGGGTGGGCATGGAGGAGGGCACTTGTGGGGATGAGCACTGGGTGTTATGTGGAAACTAATTTGACAATAAACTATTTGTAAAAAAAAAAAAAAAAAAAAAAAAGACATTTCAAAAGAACTTTTTTGTGATGATAGAAATCGTCTTTATATCTGTGCTATTCAGTACAGTGGCCATTAACCATACTAATGACACTAAGACCACTTGAAATATGGGTAGTTTGACTGAGGAATCTTATTTTTAATTTAATTTAATTTAGCTAAATTTAAATTTAAGTAGCCACATGTATCTAGTGGCTACTGCATTTGGACAGCACACATCTAGAGAATGGTGTTGCCTCTCACTGTAGTTCATTTATTCTCAACCTTTCCCCCCTGCCTGAAAAATACACTTTTCTTGAGAGATAAAGACTTTTCGTTGGTTCCTGTGGCAATGATTCTTAAATTCTTAACTGTGGGTCACATCCCTTTGGGAGGAGGGGTGTTCAATTTAGAAAAAGTCTCCAAGTGATTCTGATGTTTTCCCCTCTTAGGTACCTGTTTCCTTCCTTATCCTCTTCCTCTGAAGAATTATTGCTCTAGGGGTGCCTGGCTGGCTCATTTAGTAGAGCATGTGATTCTTCATCTCAAGGTTGTGAATTTGAGCCCCAAATTGGGGGTAGAGTTTACTTAAAAATTATTACTGTAAATATTCTGATATTCATAGTTAGAACTTGGTGTGGAGAATTCTTAGAGGGTAGTTTAATATTTTCTACTAAAGGGGCATCTGGGTGGCTTAGTCGGTTGTGTCCAACTTTGGCTTGGGTCATGATCTCATGATTCGTGGGTTCCAACCCTGCTTCAGGGTCTGTGCTGAGAGCTTAGAGCCTAGAGTCTGCTTTGGATTCTGTGTCTCCTTCTCTCTGCCCTTGCCCTGCTCATGCTCATGCTCTGTCTCTCAAAAATAAATGAATGTTAAGATTTTTAAAGATATTTTCTACTAAAGAGTAAATTGTTTAAAAGAAAGGCCAACATTTTTAATGGAATCTTACACTGGAATATGGGTTATTGGCATATTCTGGTTACTAGCTATAGTGTTCAGTCTTCCTATAATCCTTTTCTCTCAGGAATATCTAAAGAAGCAGTCCTGGTGTTGAATACAAGTGAAAAGACTTGCCATTTGGTTCTCATCTTCAAGAAGTTATTTTGGAAAAAAAAAAAAGTTATTTTTGCCTCCAGAGAGCTGTTGTAGCCTCATAATATTTCTTTGGTGTCTCCATTTTCAGTAAACTCATTACATAGTGGTCACCTTTTTTAATGTATTGCACCTATAAGCGATGTTTTTAGGCTCCCATTAGATTCTTTAGATAAATATGTTTAATTGTTTTATTTCTGATATTTATTTGTATTCTGTTTCTTACAGTTGCTTCTGCAGGAAACGTTTATGGTGGTTTGGTTCTCAAGAAGTTCCTAAAAGGTAAAGAATTACTCTACCTTCAGGAGATAAAGTCTCTTCCTCATAGTGAATTTGGTATTTTCTGAAGAAGACAAACTGAAAGATAGGGTAGCCAGATTTAGCAAATAAGAGTACAGGATACCCACTTAAATTAGAATTTTGGATAAACAATGAGTAATTTTGTAGTGTAAGTATGTTTCATGCAGTATTTTATCCAGTAATCCTACTTTAAGATTATCTATAAAATCGTATACATACAGCAATGAACAAGACACTTAGGTCACTATAGCTTCTCTGAATATTCTCTATACAACCTCAGGCAAAATTATCCCAGATATAAAACTTTTGGTAAAGTATTCCCATATACCTCAAATAGATATTGTGTGGAGAATGCTTTATTGTAAATTATTTTGGCTATTATTAATACTGTTCCCCACATACCAAAGTTGTTATGGTTTAGGAGCTTTTGATGACCTTGTCTTTAGTTCTTCTTTCTTTAACCTGAGAATAACCTAAAGCTGAAGGACATACATTTATTTTAAAGAGACCAAAATGATCTGAGAACTGCTGTGCTTTCATATTTATCGTCTATGGTTGTGTAGTTTGTATATTATACAACAGGCTTCTCTTTTCCTCATGAGTGGTTAATTTACAAATTTTACATAGTAATTTTTTAAGTTTATTTTTATTTATTTTTGAGAGGGAGAGAATGCGTGGTGTGCACACACAAGTAGGAGATGGGCGGGGGGCGAGGTGCAGAGAGAGAGAATCCCAATCACTGACAAGTATGGAGCTCTACATGGGCCTGAACTCACAAACCCTGAGATCATGACCTGAGCTGAAATCATGAGTCAGAAGCTTAACTGACTGAGCCACCAGACACCCCTACAAAGTAATTTTTTTTTTTTTGTGATGTTCCTTTTTTTTTTTTTTTTACAAATAGTTTATTGTCAAATTAGTTTCCACATAACACCCAGTGCTCATCCCCACAAGTGCCCTCCTCCATGCCCATCTCCCCCCCCCCACATCCACCAGTCCTCAGTTTTTGTCTGCATTCAAGAGTCTCTCATGGTTTGCCTCTCCCCCTTTCCCCCACCATTTCTGCCCTTCTTCTCCCCCTTGGTCCTCTCTTAAGCTCCTCCTAATCCTCCTATACGTGCACACATATGATATTTGTCTTTCTCTGCCTGACTTATTTCGCTCAGCAAAACACCCTCAAGGTCCATCCATGTTGCTACACATGGCCAGATTTCATTGTTTCTCATTGCCATGTAGTATTCCATGGTATAGATAAACCACATCTTCTGGATCCATTCGTCCGTTGATGGACACTTGGGCTCTTTCCATGTTTTAGCTATTGTGGAGAGTGCTGCTATGAACATTGGGGTCCATGTGCTCCTATGCATCAGCATTTCTGTATCCCTTGGGTAAATTCCTAGCAGTGCTATTGCTGGGTCCTAGGGGAGTTCTATTGTTAGTTTCCTTAGGAACCTCCACACTGTTTTCCAGAGGGTCTGCACCAGCTTACATTCCCACCAACAGTGTAGGTGGGTGCCCGTTTCTCCACATCCTCGCCAGCACCTAGAGTTCTCTGATCGGCTCATTTTAGCCACTCTGACTGGCGTGAGGTGGTATCTCAGTGTGGTTTTGATTTGTATTTCCCTGATGAGCGATGCTGAGCATCGCTTCATGTGTCTGTTGGCCATCTGGATGTCCTCTTTGGAGAAGTGTCTGTTCATATCTTCTGCCATTTCTTCACTGGGTTGTTTGTTTTTCGGGCGTGTAGTTTGGTGAGTTCTTTGTAGATTCTGGATATCAACCCTTTATCTGATATGTCATTTGCAACTATCTTTTCCCATTCGTTGGTTGCCTATTAGTTTTCTGGGTTGTTTCCTTGGCTGTGCAGAAGCTTTTAATCTTGAGGAGGTCCCAACAGTTTATTTTTGCTCTTGATTCCCTTGCTTTTGGGGATGTGTCAAGTAAGAAGTTGCTGCGGTGGAGGTCAAGGAGGTTGTTTCCTGCTTTCTCCTCTAGGGTGTTGACAGTTTCCTGTCTCACGTTCAGGTCCTTGATCCATTTTGAGTTTATTTTTGTGCATGGTGTGAGAAAATGATCTAGTTTCATTCTTCTGCATGTTGCTGTCCAGTTCTCCCAACACCATCTGTTAAAAAGGCTGTCTTTTTTCCATCGAATATTCTTTCCTGCTTTGTCAAAGATTAGTTGGCTGTATACTTTTGGGTTCACTTCTGAGTTCTCAATTCTGTTCCATTGGTCTATGTGTCTGTTTTTGTGCCAATACCATACTGTCTTGATGATGACAGCTTTGTAGTAGAGGCTAAAGTCTGGATGGTGATCCCTCCCGTTTTGGTTTTATTTTTCAGGATTACTTTGGCTATTCGGGGTCTTTTGTGGTTCCATACAAATTTTTGGATAGTTGTTCTAGTTTTGAGAAGTATGCTGGTGCAATTTTGATTGGAATTGCATTGAATGTGTAGAGTGCCTTAGGTAGTAATGACATCTTAACTATATTTATTCTTCCTATCCATGAGCATGGAATGTTTTCCATTTCTTTGTGTCTTCTTCAATTTCCTTCATAAGTTTTCTATAGTTTTCATCATACAGATCTCCTGTATCCTTGGTTAGGTTTATTCCGAGGTATTTTATGGTTTTTTGTGCAATTGTGAATGGGATCCGTTTCTTGATTTCTCTTTCTGTTGCTTCATTGTTGGTGTATAAAAATGCAACCGATTTCTGTACGTTGATTTTGTACCCTGCAACTTGGCTGAATTCTTGGATCAGTTCTAGTAGGCTTCTGGTGGAGTCTGTCGGGTTTTCTATGTAGAGTATCATGTCCTCTGCGAAGAGCTACAAAGTAATTTTTAAAAGAAACCATCTCCAACTAAATTTGGAATGTAAATAGCTTGTGGTGGCTTAAAAAAAAAACTTATATTTGTCATTACTTTAAGAAAATGTTCTATATGTTATATATGGAAATAATAAGCTACATTAGAGCAGTGTAATTTTATAAATGTTTATGAAATGTATTACCATTGGACTTTTATTTTTATATTTATTTTACCATTGGACTTTAAAAAGTTTTGTAATTAAAAAAATTTTTGATTTATTGTTGAGACATAAAAAGAGAGCAGAGCTTGAGCTGGGGAGGGGCAGAGAGAGAGAGGGAGACCCAGAATCCAAAGCAGGCTCCAGGCTCTGAGCTGTCAGTACAGAGCCCGACATGGGGTTCAAACCCACGAACCATGAGATCATGGCCTGAGCTGAAATTGGACACTTAACCAAATGAGCCACCCAGGCACCCTACCATTGGACTTTTAAAAACAGTAATGTTTCTTAATGCGTTAATTTTTTTAATGTTTTATTTATTTTTGAGAGAGTGAGCAGGGCAGGGACAGAGATGGGGGGACAGAGGATCTGAAGCAGGTTCTGTGCTGGCAGCAGGGAGCCTGATGTGGGGCTTGAACTCGTGAACCATGAGATCATGACCTGAGCCGAAGTCAAGTACTCAATTGACTGAGCCACCCAGACACCCCTAAAATTTTTTAATGTTTACTTTTGAGATAGAGAGGCAGAGTGCGAGTTGGGGAGGGGCAGAGAGAGAGGGAAACACAAAATCTCAAGCAGGCTCTAGGCTCTGAGCTGTCAGCACAGGGCCCAATATGGGGCTTGAACTCATGAACCACGAGATCATGACCTGAGCAAAAGTCAGATGCTTAACCGATTGGGCCATCCAGGTGCTTCTCTTAGTACTTTTTAAAATGAAAGCAATTAAAAATTTAATTTAGAACCAAATCTCCAGTAACTCAATTATTGCATAAACCAGAGTACCTACTGTTACCTTGGTCATATCAAAGAAAAGAAGAAACTGTTTTTGCAACTCACAAGTATATAAAGTATATAAACAATATAGGAAATAATTTTCCCTTTTGGGGGCGCCTGGGTGGCTTAGTCGGTTAAGCGTCCGACTTTCGCTTAGGTCATGATCTCACGGTTCGTGGGTTCGAGCCCCGCGTCGGGCTCTGTGCTGACTGCCAGCTCAGAGCCTGGAGCCTGTTTCAGAGTCTGTGACTCCTTCTCTCTCTGACCCTTTCCTGCTCACACTGTCTCTCTCTCTCTCTCTCTCTCTCTCTCTCCTAGAAATAAATAAAACATTAAAAAAAAAAAAGGAAATAATTTTCCCTTTTGGAACTTCTTTTTTGAATTAATTTTTATTTTTTATTATTTTTAAAATTTTTATTTAATTTCCAGTTATACAGTGTAAATAATTTTAGGTGTACAATTTAGTGATTCAGCATTTACGTACAATGCCAGTTACTTATCACAAGTGCACTCCTTAATCCCCATCACCTATTTAAGCCATCCTCCCCACCCACCTCCCTTCTGGTAACCATCCATTCTCTTCTCGTTCTCTTCACTTTATTTCTTGGGTTACTTTTCTCTTTTTCTCCCCCTATGATCATTTGTTTTTGTTTCTTAAATACCACATCTGAGTGAAATCATATGGTATTTGTTTTTCTTTGACTTATTTTGCTTACCATAATACTGGCTAGCTCTATCCACAGCATTGCAAATGGCAAGATTTTCATTCTTTATGAAAGAAACTTATGGCTATGATATTTCATTGTGTATGTGTGTACACCACATCCTTTTTATCCATTCATCATGGACTTTGATAGACATTTGGGCTGTTTCTGTAATTTGGGTACTGTAGATAATGCTGCTATAGACATTGGTGTGTGTGTGTATCCCTTTGAATTAGTATAAGTTTTTGAGGAAACTCCATACTGTTTTGCAGAATGACAGCACCAGTTTGCTGAAGGAGTTTTTAAGGAGTTTTTAAGGAGGGTTTAAGCACAGAAATTTTAAAAAGTGCTTGCTTGGTAAATTAAGGGTCATTAGGTATATTTCCTTTTGCCTTTTGAATGGTCTTGGCCCTCTGAATCTACCTTCCAGGAGCGTGTATCCTGGGTTCTTTTTTTTTATGTTTATTTATTTATTTTGAGAGAGAGAGAGAGAGACAGAAAGAGCACACAAGTAAAGGGAGGGGCAGAGAGAGAGAAGGAGAGGGAGAATCCCAAGCAGGCTCCACGATGTCCATGCAGAGCATGATGTGGGGGTCGATCTCACAAACTGTGAGACCATGACCTGAGCTAAAATTAAGAATCGGATGCTTAACCACTTGAGCCACTCAGGTGCCCTTGTAGCCTGGATTTTTTTTTTTTTTTTACAAATAGTTTATTGTCAAGTTGGTTTCCATGTAACACCCAGTGCTCATCCCCACAAGTGCCCCCCTCCATGCCCATCTCTCCCCTCCCCCTCCACACCCATCAGTCCTCAGTTTGTTCTCAGTATTCAAGAGTCTCTCATGGTTTGCCTCTCTCCCTTTCCCCCACCATTTCTCCCCTTCTTCTCCCCCATGGTCCTCCATTAAGTTCTCCTATTCCTCCTATACATGCAAACATATGATATTTGTCCTTCTCTGCCTGACTTATTTCACTCAGCATAACACCCTCACGGTCCATCCATGTTGCTACACATGGCCAGATTTCATTGTTTCTCATTGCCATGTAGTACTCCATTGTATAGATAAACCACATCTTCTTGATCCATTCGTCAGATGATGGACACTTAGGCTCTTTCCATGTTTTAGCTATTGTGGAGAGTGCTGCTATGAACATTGGGGTACATGTGCTCCTATGCATCAGCATTTCTGTATCCCTGGGGTAAATTCCTAGCAGGCTATTGCTGGATCCTAGGGGAGTTCTATTGTTAGTTTCCTGAGGAACCTCCACACTGTTTTCCAGAGGGGCTGTATCAGTTTACATTCCCACCAACAGTGTAGGTGGGTGCCCGTTTCTCCACATCCTCGCCAGCATCTAGAGTTCTCTGATCGGCTCATTTTAGCCACTCTGACTGGCGTGAGGTGGTATCTCAGTGTGGTTTTGATTTGTATTTCCCTGATGAGGAGGAATGCTGAACATCGTTTCATGTGTCTGTTGTAGCCTGGATTCTTAATGGACCTCTGCTTTTTGCTCCGTGATCCTAATCTTCCTTAGATTCTTCTTGGTGTGCACACATTTGAAAGCAGTAATTGTGGAAGAAAAGTAATAGCTCCATAGCAGATACTCTGTGGGAGCTTGGGTAGAATGTTCTTACTGTGGTAATCATCATAATGATGATTTATTGAGCATTAACTATACGTTGAGCCTTGTACTTGACACAGAGGGGTTACAGAGGTGATCAAGACAGATTTGGTTTCTTCTCTTATACCCATACTTAAGATATCTTAATCACTTAATTCTATTGCTTCCCAAAGCCTACGTCTGGAAGAAAGGGAGAATCAACATATTGTGCTAGATGGAGAGTTTGCTCTGATTCTAAGACTTTTGGGAAACCTGAGTTCAGCTTTAAGAATCATGAAATGACTGCCTGAAAACTGTCTATTCTTATTTCTCAACCTTTAGTCCTTTTTTTTTTTTTTAATTCTGCCCTTAAGATGATGCAAAGGATGGAAAGATCGTTCCTAATGCCCCCACTCTAGTTAATGTATGTGAAAGTCCATGTAAATAACAGGGAGTATGTTACTATTAGCACTAGGGAGGAGATAGAAGTGTTTCCTGCAACGTAAACTTATACTTAGCATGCCTTTTTTTTTTTTTTACAAATAGTTTATTGTCAAATTAGTTTCCACATACCACCCAGTGCTCATCTCCACAAGTGCCCTCCTCCATGTCCATCCCCCCTCCCCCCCACATCCATCAGTCCTCATTTTTTGTCAGCATTCAAGAGTCTCTCATGGTTTGCCTCTCTCCCTTTCCCCCACCATTTCCGCCCTTCTTCTCCCCCTTGTTCCTCAGTTAAGTTCCTCCTAATCCTCCTATACGTGCACACATATGATATTTGTCCTTCTCTGCCTGACTTATTTCGCTCAGCATAACACCCTCAAGGTCCATCCATGTTGCTACACATGGCCAGATTTCATTCTTTCTCATTGCCAGGTAGTATTCCATGGTATAGATAAACCACATCTTTTTGATCCATTCGTCAGATGATGGACACTTAGGCTCTTTCTATGTTTTAGCTATTGTGGAGTGTGCTGCTATGAACATTGGGGTACATGTGCTCCTAACTTAGCATGACTTTTTAATGAGTGGTTAGATCATATATAATACCACTTCTTCATTTAATATTTGTGAAAGTGCTTTGAAAAAAAATGAAAAACTGTGCAGGTAGAAGGGAATGGTTTTTTTATCACTGTTAATAGAAGGTATTGAGTTGAATTTAGTTTATGGAATAACCACGTGTTTAATATGCTAATACAAACTTTAGACAGTGTCATGGTAACTTAGATTTAATTATTGTAAAAGCTCACAGCAATTTTATGCATATTTATTTAATTTGTTTTTATATCCATGTGATAAAGTGGAAGTGGCTAACTTTTAGTACAAAGAGGAAGTACGGCATATCAAATACATAATAAAAATTGAGTCATTTGCTCATAGTCAGTTACATTTAGTAGTTAACTTTAGCTTGTCTTCTCTCCAGGCTTATGATACCCTCCACTCAATAATGCTACTTGTTGTACTAATTAGTAACAAAAATGACTCATTGAAGCTCACAAAGGAAATTGTCCATGCTTAAGATTTAAATCCCTTAGCTCCCTGGCTTATGCACCATTAATTAGGCCTTTATTACTATTGTTATTTATATAGCATTCCTATAAGATTATTAACAAACTGCTTTAAATTGATCCATTCACAAATCTTTACACTGTTTAATTAGCTTCATTAGGCAGTCTTGGTAGCTGATTCATTAACCATCAGATTTCCAGATGCTAAAATTTACTTATCTATACAAAATTAATAGTAAGCCTCTGAACTTACTTTCAACTGTGTTGTTCTCTTCAGTGCTTGGTTGGTGACTCTCAGTGACTAGAATAAGATCTGACCTGGCTTTAGGGGAACTGTACTGTTGTAGAGCCATCCAGCTTCAATTTTCTTTACTCTTCAGTCTGTTCTGTCAGGATTGTATCAAGGTACTTTTTCTCCGAATTTGGAATACTTCAGATCAATACATATACAAACAGGCTCTAATTTCTGGATATTTTGTTTATGCTGGATTAATAAATAGTGACCAAGGTAATCTATTCTATTCTCTCTCTAATGGTTTATATTCTCCTTTTTGTTCACTTTCTTCTCTGGTTCCTAACCATTCCTATTTTCCTCCAGAAAACCTTTAATTGAACATCTGCCTTGCCACAGGAAGTCATTGGGAAAGGCAGCTCTGAAAATGTAATGTGATAAGTACTGTAATGGAGGTATGGATATTCATGGTGGTTCTTTGGTAACCTACAGGGTATTCCTTATAGGTCAGCCACCAATATGACTTTCCTTCATTATTCTGTATTATTATTCTATATTTACTTCAGGTAGCTTTTCTACTTTTAAAGTTTTACTTATTTAAAAATTTTTTAATATTTTATTTCAGAAAGGGAGAGACAAAGAGAGACAAAATCAGAAGCAGGCTCCAGGCTCTGAGCTAGCTGTCAGCACAGAGCCCAACGCGGGGCTCAAACCCACGAACCAATATCATGACCTGAGCTGAAGTCAGATGCTTAACCGACTGAGCTACTCAGATGCCCCTCTACTTTAAAAGTTTTAATATCATTTCTAGGCTGATGAGACTTTTTTCCCCTATCACAGACATGTTTCCAGATTTGATTGTCAATTAGTCTATTCCATTTGAAGGTTTCTTTTGAAATATATGTGCAACACCTCTAAAATGGGTTTCATTTTCTTGAAACTAAATTGCTCTGTAATATCTCCTTTTCTTTCAATGATACTAACATTCATAGTTTTCCAGGCTTAAAAATTTTGGCTTTTTCTTTTTGCATCCTCTTCTTTCTATTATCTGATCTAATTGCATTATTGGTTAATTTTCCTCTTATTCAATTATATATTAATTTAAACATATCTTTATGTTCTTCTCAATTGCTTATTAGGGAAAAGACACCTCCGACTAGATGTGAGGTCTTCTGTCAATTAGAACAACTTCTGTACTTTGAGGGATGATGACCATTAAGACATAAATTTTGGGATGTCTGGATGGCTCAGTTGGTTAACTATTTGACTAATAATTTCAGCTCAGGTCGTGATCTCATGGTTTGTAAGTTTGAGCCCTGAATCGGATTTCGCAGTGACAACATGGAGCCAGCTTGGGATTCTCTCTCTCTCTGTCTCTCTCTCTACCCCCCCCCCCCCGCCATCTGCCCTTCTCCTGCTCATGCATGTGTGCGATCTCTCTCTCCTTCTCAATATAAACATTTTTTTAAAAAGAGATAAATTCTTATGTGTTAAAAATTCTCATTATTTTGTATTAATATATACACTATTCTACACATGTGGTTATATGCATATATGCATAATATGCATATTCACTTATATAGAAATCCATTTATGTATATACTTATCCATTTATGTAGAACTACTTCTATCATAAATATCTGTTTGGTGAAATGTGATGTTTTAATTTGTCCTTGCCCAGATCTAGAAGCTACTGTCCTTGACTCTAGTGAAGAAAAGAAAAAGAAAGTGTAGAAGAGAATGATAAGATGGGGGGATATGAAAAGGCCATATTTATAGGTCCCTATTTGTTGTTTCTTATTTCTTTCATTCATGTTATTTTGATTTATTTTTTTACCTTTTTATTTTTTTTTAAATTTATTTTTTTTTTTTATGTTTTATTTATTCCTAGGAGAGAGAGAGACAGCGTGAGCAGGGGAGGGTCAGAGAGAGAGAGGGAGTCACAGACCGAAAGAGGCTCCAGGCTCTGAGCAGGCAGTCAGCACAGAGCCCGACGCGGGGCTCGAACCCACAACCGCGAGATCATGACCTAAGCGAAAGTCGGACGCTTAACCGACCAAGCCACCCAGGCGCCCCTTTTTTTACCTTTTTAATCATTTCCTTCTCATTCCCATGTTTATTGACAATTTAACTCTTTAGTAAAATAATTTGGCCAGTCATGTTCAAGCTTTTCCCAAGTCAGAAAATTTACAGCCTTTGCCTCCCCCTTCAAAAGACTAGAGAAGAATACCAGCCCCCAGGGGCACCTGGGTGGCTCAGTAGGTTAAACATACAACTTTGGCTCAGGTCATGATCTCACAGTTTGTGGGCTTGAGCCCCAAGTTGGGCTCTGTGCTGACAGTGTGGAGCCTGGAGCCTGCTTTGAGTTCTGTGTGTCTCTCTCTCTGTGCCCCTCCCCTGCTTATGCTTGCTCATGTGTGTGTTCTCTTTCTCTCAAAAATAAACATTAAAAAAAAAAAAAAAGAATACCAGCCCTTGAAAGAGGGGAAGACAGCTGTGCTGTTGGTGTATGGTTATATGATTATGCCTCTTCTCTGTACTCCACCCTTTTGCCACCAGGGAGACTTTACAAAAGTTTCGTTTAATTTTGTCTTTGTTAATTTGTTCTGAAAGGAAGTGAGGAGTCATGCTATTTGTACGTTAGAGAGATTAATGGGTCCAGGATTGCTCATCATTGAGTGAGAAATTCACAATGGTGAACTCTTGGATGTCTGACTTAATATGTATTTTTAAATCTGAGATTCCCATTCAAAGATTAAAAATCTATTATAATTTTAGATCTTACGAGATCAGCAGCTCTAAAGCTCAGTACTCATCTGACACTTTTTCCTCCAGGAGCTCATTTTGTAGACATGATCTCATTTATGCTCCAGAGAGTATGTTATCATCATTTCATTTTCAGAGATGGGGAAACTGAGCTTTACCTCAGGTTAAATTTAGAAGTAAAGGAAGAGCTTGTGGACTCATTGGTCTTAGTTACCCAGTGAGTCTACATTTAATCCTCAGACCTTTGATATGTCCTAAACAGTCACTTACGGCCAGATTTGATAACATGTGGCAAGATTTTATAAAGAGAAGATTGACTGAAGATAAAGACAAAACAGATGAATTTGTTGGGGTGCCTGGCTGGCTCAGTCAGCGGAGCATGTGACTCTTGATATTCGAGTTGCGAGTTTGAGCCCCATGTTGGATTTAGAGAGTACTTAAAAAATAAAATCTTAAAAAAAATAGATGAATATCAACTTTTGCTTTTTTATTATTTCTTTACTCGTTTTCCTGTTAAATGTATTTAATTGTACTTCACTATTGAGAATATGTTTAAGATTTGATGTGCAGGGAAAGGAGATGGAAAGGACATGAACCTTGACATGTTTCTCTTCCTTTTGAGCTTGGGTAGGTGAAGGAGGAGTAGAAGGACAGCTGTTAACATTAGAGATCCTGGGAATTGACTCATACTCCAGCTATGAGTAAGGAGCTAGCCTGCCTTGTACTGGCTTAAAATCCTTGGAACTCTTATTACCCCTCATTGAGTAATCAACTGGGCACTTACTGTTCCACCTCTGGCTTTTAGGGTTACCATATCCCTTTTGTTTCCATAGCAGACAATGTTAGCTGCCCATGGCAGTGAATTTGGCTGTTACGGGAAGAGAGGACATTTTGAATATTCTTTACTGAGTATGGTTATTCAGTAAATAATTTTTGGTTACCCATTTAGCACATTTTTAAAAAGTCATATGACACTATATGCAAGAGTCAAACTCAAAATGGGTCAAAGACCTAGTTCCAAGAGGTAAAACTATAAAATTCTTAGAAGAAAATATAGGTGTAAATCTTCATAGATACGACATTTAAAGCACAAGCAATCAAAGGAAAAATAGATAAATTGAACTTAATATGAAAAACTTTTGTGTTTCAAAGATCACTATCAAGAAAGTTAAAAGACAAAAACTAATAAGTATGTGACAAGATGGAAGTGTTAGCTAGTTGAGGCCAAGGTGGTAATCATTTTGCAACATGGAAGTATCAGATTTACAAGTTGTACATCTTAACCTTATACAATATTATATAGATCAATTATACGTCAATAAAACTGGGGGAAAAAAACTGAAAGAGAGTGAAAAGACAACCTACAGAATTGGAGAATTTATTTGCAGATTATATATCTAATAGTCTAATATCCAAAGAACAAAAATAATTTTTGCAACTCAACAGTAAAAAGACAACCTAAGTTTTAAATGGACAAAGAATCTGAATAGACATTTTTTTATGAATTGAATGTTTGTGTCCTCCCAAAATTCCTATGTTGAAGCCCTAATCCCCAATGCAAGGGTGTTTGAAGATGAGGCCTTTGGGAAGTAATTAAGGTTAGATTAGGTCATGAAAGTGGGGCCTTTATGATGGAATTAGTGGCTTTATAGGAAGAAGAAGAAAGAGAAATCTCTCCAAGTGCACCCACCCAGAAAAAGACAGCTGTCTGCAAGCCATGAAGAGAGCTCTCAGTGGGAGCTGAATTGCTGACACCTTGATATTGGACTTCTCAGCCTTCAGATCTGTATGAAGTAAATTTCTGTTGTCTAAGTCACCCAGTCTATGGTATTTTGTTATGGCAGCTAGAATAGATGAAGACAACATTTATCCATATAAGTGGCCAATAAGCCCCATGAAAAGACGCTCAACATTGTAGTTATTAGGGGAATGCAAATCAAAACCATAATGAGATACCACTTTATACTCCCTTTTGTGACAGTAATTAAAAGAAAAAAGCAGAGGGGCACCTGGGTGGCTTAGTCAGTTAAGTGTCTGACTCTCGATTTTGGCTTAGGTCATGATCTCACAGTTCATGAATTTGAGCCCCCCGTCAGGCTTTCTGCTGTCAGCACAGAACCTGCTTCAAATCCTTTGTCCCCCTCTTTCTCTGCCCTGCTCCCACTCTCTCAGAAATAAACATTGGGTTGCCTGGGTGGCTCTGACAGTCCAACATTGGCCCTGGTCATGATCTCACAGTTCATGAGTTCAAGCCCTACATCATCAAGCTCTGTACTGACAGCTCAGAGCCTGGAGCCTGCTTCAGATTCCGTGTCTCCCTCACTCTCTGCTCCTGCTCCACTTGTGCTTTCTCTCTCAAAAATAAACATTAAAAAAACATTAAAAAAAAAAAAAAGAAAATAATGTGTTGGCAAGGATATAGAGAAATTGGGACCCTCATACATTGCTGGTGGGAATGATCAGGCTCATCTCTGCCTCTCCAAAGCTTACCTCAAACTATTCTTTCCTCAGTTGTTCTTCAGCCACAATGGCCTCATTCTGTTCCTTGTCACATACGAAAACTCTTTCTCATCTCTGAGCCTTTGTATTTGTTCCCTTTACCTGTAATATTCTTCCTCTAGTTTTTCATGTGGCTGGTTGGTTCACTTCTATTTCTATTTCTCAGCTCAAATCTCACCTCAGAGAAGCCTTCCCTGACTACCCTATTTAAAGTAGTTTATTTTCCTACTCTACTTATTTCTTTCAGTGAACCTATTATGTTCTTTATGAATCTTGTGGGGTTTGTTATTTTGGTATGTATGTATGTATGTATACATGTATATATTGCCTTTCTCAATTAGAATGTGAATTCCATAAGGAGAGGGGTATAGTCTGCCTTAATCATCCCTATGTTTCCAGAACCTAGTACAATGTCTGGCATATAGTAGTTGTTGAACAAATATTGGTTGAATAACTTTAACCCCTTTCTCTCTATGCTTCCTTCTGATCAGCCTGTAACAGAGGTTCTTAGGGTCACTGATCTAACTAAAATTTTTTGCAGTTCTGTTTATGTGCATATATCTGGTGAGAAGGTGCATAATCAGATTTTAACAGTCTGTGACCTAAGGAGGATTAAAATGGCTTGTTAACTTTCACCCATTCCTTAAATAATACCTACTTAGGTACTCTCACACGTATACTCACTGTTCCTCTATACTAGTATCTATTCTTTCTCCCCCGCCCCCCACCATTCTCTTCTCATCTAAACTTTTTAAGCATAGTCCTCTGAATTTCCACTGGTACTTCAAATTCAGCATGGCTAAAATTTAATTTCTCATATTCTCCCCAAAGCTTGACCCTCCTCCAAGTTTATTTCCTTTTCTACTGTCTAAGGAGTTATGCAGCCTAGTGATTTGGGCTTTTCTTCTCTTTTCCTTAAATTCATATCCAGTCAGGCTCAAAATCTTGCTGATTGTACCTCCTAAATATTTCTTGAATCTGCTTCTTTTCCTCTATCCCTGTAAAGGTCCTGATTCAGAATCTCATTCTTGCCTATAATAATTTCCTAATTGGTTTTGTTATTAATTAATTTATTTTTTAACATTTATTTTTGAGAGAAAGAGAGGGAGAGAGAGCGCGCACACACGAGAGAGGGGCATAGAGAGAGAGAGACAGAGGATTTGAAGCAGGTTCTGCCTTCTAAGAGCGCAGAGCCCTATGCAAAGCTCACACTCATGAACTGTGAGATCATGACCTGATCCAAACTAGAATTCCCCCCTAATTGGTCTTCTTATCTTTAGTCTTGGCCCCTCAAATCCATTGTCTTCAAAGTTGCCAGACTCCTTAAGACCACTTTTAGCTCTTGATTGATTTTCACTCTTATTAAAATGATCTGTTAATGCATCTGTCTCCTTACTGGACCATGAGGGTAAGATTTCTTGAGGGTAAGATTTCTGTCTTAATTTTTCATATATCCCCAGTGTTTAGCCCACTGCTGGCCATATAGTGAATACTCAGTAAATGCTTAAAAACATCTAAAAAACATTTGAAATATAAAATATTTGCTTAAATACATGAAATAGCAAAGGATAAAAAATAATTATGCTCATTACACAGAATGAACAGATAATGAGATTATGATCTATTTCTTAAAGCTTTTTAAAAATGATAACACCTTAAAGTTGGAAACTCCTATTCTCTACATGTTTTAAGTGTATAAGTTTTGAAACATGCTTATTTACTATACATGTATTTTCTTTGGTGAAGTATATATTCACATCTTTTGCCTATATTTTAATTGGATTCTTTTTTTCTTTCTGAATTTCGAGAGTTTTAAAAAATATATTCTGGATAAACCAGATAAATGGTTTGAATACATTTTCTCCCTGTCTTTGGCTTGTTCTTTCATTCTTTTAAGTGTCTTTAGCAGAGAAGTTCTTAATTTTTATGAAGTCAAATTGATCATTTTGGTTTTTTTTTTTTTAAATTTTTTTTTTAATATTTTTATTTATTTCTAGGAGAGAGAGAGACAGTGTGAGCAGGGGAGGGTCAGAGAGAGAGGGAATCACAGACTGAAACAGGCTCCAGGCTCTGAGCTGGCAGTCAGCACAGAGCCCGATGCGGGGCTCAAACCCACGAACCGCGAGATCATGACTTAAGCGAAAGTCGGATGCTTAACCGACTAAGCCACCCAGGCGCCCCTATCATTTTGGTTTTTTATGGATTGTGCTTTTGTTTGAGAGAGAGAGAGAGACAGAGAGAGAGACAGACATCCATGAACTGAGATCAAGACCTGAGCCTAAGTCAAGATTCGGTTGCTTAACTGACCTAGCCATCCAGACACCCATGTGGATCATGCTTTTGGTGTCATATATAAGGAAACGTCACATAACCTAAAGTCACCCAGGTGTTCTTCTGTGTATTTTTCATAAAATTTTATAATTTGGGGTTTTACATTTATAATTACATTTACAGTTATTACATTTATAATTTGGGTCTGTGACCCATGTTGAGTTAACTTTTTACATATGATGCAATAATTGGGTTAAAGTTTAATTTTTTGCTTATGGGTATCCCAGTCGTTCCAGTATCATTTATTGAAAAGCCTGTCCTTTTCCACTAAATTGCCTTTCTACCTTTGCTGAAAATGTGATTGACTCTATGTGTTTGGGCCTCCTTCTGGACTTTGAGTTCTGTTACTTTGGTCTCTTTGTGTTGATTACTGTAGCTTTAAAATAGGTCTTTAAGTCCTCCAACTTTGTTCTTTTTTTCAAGTTCATGACATTCATGTTTGTTGTAAGTCCTTGGCATTTCTGTCTGTTTTAGAACCTACTTGTCGATATCTGCAAAAGCCTGCTGGGATTTTGATTGAGATTGTATTCCATTGATAGCTCAATATGGGAGAGAGGGAGAGAGCATGTGCGCACGTGTGTGCAAGTGGGGGAGGAGCAGAGAGAGAGAGAGAATCCCAAACAGGCTTTACCCTGTCAGCACAGAGCCCAATGAAGGGCTTGAACTCATGAACTGAGAGATCATGACCTAAACCAAATCGGAGGCTTAACCAACTCAGCCACCCCAGCACCTCAGCAATATTCATTCTTCTGATACTGGAACACAGTGTATGTATCCATTTCTTACATTGCCTTTAATTTCTCTGTAGTTCTCGGTGTACAAATGTTGTACTTTTTTGGTCAGATTTAACACTGAGTGTTTAATATTTTTGATGCTACTGTAAATGATATTTTTGACGATTTTAATTTGCAGTTGTTCGTTGCTAATATTTAGAATACAACAGATTAAAAGTTGTTTCAACTTTGCCAAACTATTTCTAGTAGCTTTTCCGTAGATTCCATAGGATTTTATACATTGAGGATCATAGCATCTGCAAATAAAGAGTTTTACTTCTTCCTTTCGAATCTGGATGCCTTTTATTTCTTTTCTTACCTTATTTTTTTTTTCCAATCATGTTTTCTTTCTTTCTTTTTTCTTTTGAGTTTTTTTTTTTTTTACAAATAGTTTATTGTCAAATTAGTTTCCACATAACACCCAGTGCTCATCCCCACAAGTGTCCTCCTCCATGCCCATCCCCCTCCCCCCCCATCCATCAGTCCTCAGTTTTTGTCAGCATTCAAGAGTCTCTCATGGTTTGCCTCTCTCCCTTTCCCCCACCATTTACCCCCTTCTTCTCCCCCTTGTTCCTCAGTTAAGTTCCTCCTAATCCTCCTATACGTGCAAACATATGATATTTGTCCTCTGCCTGACTTATTTCGCTCAGCATAACACCCTCAAGGTCCATCCATGTTGCTACACATGGCCAGATTTCATTCTTTCTCATTGCCAGGTAGTATTCCATGGTTTAGATAAGCCACATCTTCTTGATCTATTCGTCAGTTGATGGACACTTAGGCTCTTTCTATGTTTTAGCTATTGTGGAGAGTGCTGCTATGAACTTACCTTATTTTTTTTTAATTTTTTAGTATTTTTATTTATTTCTGAGAGACAGAGACAGAGAGTGCAGAGGAGGGTCAGAGAGAGAGCGAGCTACAGAATCTGAACAGGCTCCAGGCTCCGAGCTGTCAGCATAGAGCCTGATGCAGGGCTCGAACCCATGAACTGTGAGATCATGACCTGAGCTGAAGTCAGATACTTAACCAACTGAACCATCCAGGCACCCCTCTTTTCTTACCTTATTGAACTGGCTAGATCCTCTAGTGTGATGTCAAATATATGTGGAGAGATAAGACTTTCTCACCTTGTTCCGACCTTAGGGGGATATCAGGTTTTTACAATTAAGTATGCAGGTTTTTTTTTTTCTTGAGTAAGTGTAAGTAGTTTGTGTCTATCAAGGAATTTGCCCATTTCATCTGTTGTTGAATTTATTGGCATAAAACTGTTAATAATATACCCTTGTTATCTTTCTAAACTTTGTAGAATGTCTAGCAATATCACCTCTTTCACTCCTGATATTGGTAATTTATAGTAATTTGTTATCTCTCTCTCTCCCTTCTTCCCTTCCTCTCTCTCTCCCCTTAATTTGTCTGGCAAGAATCAGGTTCTTTCTGTTGTATTCTTTTTCATCGATTTTTCACTTAGATCTTTTATTCTTTCCTTTCTTCTGCTTGCTTTGGATCTCATTTGCCCTTCTGTTTCTAGTTTTTTAAAGTGGAAGCTGCAATCATTGATTTGAAACCATTCTTTTCTGCACTGAAGTATGATACTCTTTAATACAGTTCTTTTATTTATTTAAAAAATTTTTTTATAGTTTATTTATTTTTGAGACAGAGAGAGACAGATCATGAGCGGGGGAGGAGCAGAGAGGGAGACACCAAATCTGAAACAGGCTCCAGGCTCTGAGCTGCCAGCACAGAACCCAACGTGGGGCTTGAACCCAAGAACCATGAGATCATGACCTGAGCCAAAGTCAGACGCTTAACCAACTGAGCCACCCAGGTGCCACTAATGTAGTTCTTTTAATAGTGCTAAAGTTTCAAGGGTGGCTGGGTGGCAGTCGGTTAAGCATCCAACTCTTGGCTTTGGTTTGGGTCATGATCTCATGGTTTGTGAATTTGAGCCCCCACATTGGCCTCTTTACTGATAGTATGGTCAGTATGATAGTCTTATTTCCTAATGGTTTAGAGTAAATCTTGCTATATGATAAGGTGAATTCCCCCTTCTTAATGTTATTTTTCAGAATTGTCTTTGTTTTTTAAAACTGTTACTCTTGCCTATGAATTTTATAATTTAAGTTCCATGAAAAATCTTGTTGTGGTCTTGATTGTGATTATATTGAATATATGAATTAATTTTGTAGCAGTTAGTATTTATAGTATTAAGTGTTTCTGTCTGTGAATTGATGTATCTTCTCATTTAGATCTTTTTAAAAATGTTACTTAATTTTAATTGCCACAACAAGGAGGTAGGCACTATAATCTCCAATAGAAAGATTCTATAGGAAAACAGGGAGCTTTCCCAAGAGCACATGGTTATTAGTAAAGCCAAAGTAGGCCTGATTCTGGAGACCATTTTGCTAGATATTATTATTTGTTCAAAATACTTTTTCCCCATTAGATAATTATACTTCCTGGCCCATTGACATAAAGCTGGGCCATGTAACTTGCTTCGGCCAGTGAAATGCTAGTGGAGGTGATATATACCACCTCCCACAAGAAGCTTTAAGAGCCAGTGTGTTTTGGTCTTAGCTCCTTTTCTTATGCTCTGAGGCTAGGATGTCTGAAACGGAAGGTATTCCTTTAGCCTGGATTCTGCTCTGAAGTGGCTCCTTTTTTGCACTTGCCTGGAGTGCTGCAACCTCTTAATTGGTTTCTAGGATTCCCACAAAGGCAATTTGGTATTGTTTTTTTAAAAAAAAATTTTAACACTTGTTTATTTTCGAGAGAGAGAGTGCAAGTGGGAGAGAGGCAGAGAGAGGCGGAGACACAGCATCCGAAGCAGGCTCCAGGCTCTGAGCTCTCAGCACAGAGCCCAATATGGGGGTCGAACCCATGAACTGCGAGATCATGACCTGAGCCGAAGTCAGACACCTAACCTACTGAGTCCCCCAGGCGCCCCATGGTATTGTTGTTAAGGCTGTATCTTCAAGAGGGACCAAGGGCCTGGGACTTCCTCTTCTGCCATTTTGCTGATGACACTCCTGTTTAGATCCTATTTTTTGTTAACACTGTAATTCTTCTCATAACAAATAGTTTTAGATATATTTTGTTATATGTATCTCTAGTGTCATAATTTCTGTTGCCTTTATGAGTGGTATTTTTTTTCCAACATTGCTGAATTGAACTGTTAATAATTTTGGTAGTTTATTTGTAGATTCTCTTGGATTCTCTATATGGGCATTCAAAGTATCTATAAATTATGACAATTTTGACTTTTCATTCTTTATATGGCTTACTACTTTTCCTTGTCATATTGCTCCAGATAGAACAGTACTAGTACTGGTTAGAAGAACAGAGGTGATATTATGTATCTGTGGTTTGTCTTCCTTTAATGGGATTACTTAAAATTTTCCCATTAAGTATATTTACTGTAGTTTTTTGGCACTTGCTCCTTCTCAGGTTGAGGAATTTCTCTTCTCAATTTGCCAGTAGTGTTTGTTATAAATGTGTGTTGTATTTTCTAAAGAATTTTTCCTACATCTTTTGGGATTATGATACTTTAAAAAAAAATAATAATTTGAGAGAGTGTGTGAGCAGAGGAGAGGCAGGGAGAGAGGGAGAGAAAATCTCAAGCAGGCTCCGTGCTGTCACCTCAGAGCCTGACACAGGGCTTGATCTTGTGAACTGTGAGAACATGACCTGAACTGAAATCAGGAGTCAGACACTTAACCAGCTGGCCACCTAGATGCCCCTAGTTTATGGTTTTTAAAATCTTTATTAATATGATATGTAGTGGTAGATGTCCTTGCAGTTCCATCACAATTTGGTCATGAGATTTTTATACATCCTGGATTTAATATTTTATCTGTGTTCTCAGTGAGATTGGTTTCTATTGTCTTTGTCCTGTTCTGGTAGCAAGATTATATTTCCTTTATAAAATGTATTAGATAAGTTTATCCGTTTCTGTTCTGGAACTTTTTATATGTATTCTTTGAAGATTTGGTAAAGCTAACCTGTAAAAAAAATCATTTGAACTGGGTATTTTGAGATGGAGGTAGGTGAAGAAGGAAATATATATATTGTAATGTTTATTCTTAGAGAGCATGCGGGGGGCTGGGGGAAGGGCAGAGAGAAGGGGACAGAGGATCCAAAGTGGGCTCTTTGCTAAGAACCCATATTGGGCTCTCTCTCACAGACCGTGAGATCATGACCTGAATCGAAGTTGGATGCTTTAACTGACCGAGTCACCCAGGAGCCCCTTGTAGGAAATATTTTTGATAACCAGCTTATATTCTTGTATGACATTTGGTTTAAAATTTCTGTTTCTCCCAGAGTAAATTTTGGAGGTACATACATACCTTATAAAAAATACACAAACACACAGATTATTTACTTCTTTTCAGTCATTCATCCAGTACCTACTTACTGAACACCTGGTATAAGGCATCTCATCTTAGTTTTCAAATTAATTGATGTGAAGTCTTTTATGACATAAATATTTGTACTTTTATCTCTTTGTGATTTCTTATGTCATTTTTGTGCCTTTTTCTTGATGGTGGTGATAACACTAATAGCAGACATTTCATTTTAAACACAAAAAGGGTATGTAATTTGTTCAGAGTCACAAAGGTAGCAAGTGGTTGAATGGGGAACCCAGACAGACTGGCTCCAGAAACTGTCTTAACCACTATTCCATAATTTGTTGTTTTACGCTACAGTATACTGTTTTGCTAGAGCTTTGCTTCCTATATTAACTTTTCAGATAACCAACTCTCATTTATATTCAATGAATGAACAGATATTAATTTCTCTCTTCCTTTGACAACTTCTTACTTTACTCTCATTTTACAAGTTGACGAAATCTATAGCCTGTATCACATTTGGTGGTTGAGTTGTTGAGGTTCTATGAAGAGGCAGGTGTAGGTTTGGAAAAATGATTTTCTTCTCCCTCCATTCTCAGTTTGCATCCTTCTTGTTTGGTAACCAGTAGTAGTATGAGGCTCAGCTGCATATTCCTTTGTAGAGACTTGGGTGATCACACTTTTCCTGACTTGCTTGCTTGGCTGGATGAGCCGACTGAATATGCAGCAATAGCCACTAGTCTCTCTGAGTTTTTGAGGTAGTGAATGAAGATCTGATACAACATTTCTGGTAGGTTGCTGATCCTCCATTAAAATGTTCTGCTTTCTATTTCTTTCTCTAAAGCATGTCTGAGGTCGTTTTATAATGTGGAAATAATTAGCCAATTTAACTAATAACATCAAGCCACAGAGCCAACCAAAGAACTTTTCATCTTTTGGCTTAATTAGCTTCATTCTTTAAAATGCATGATACTGCTGCTTTATTTACTGGTACATTACTTGGAAGCATTATTATAATGCTATGCTAAAGGACAGAAGTCAGGCCAGTTACTGTTTTGCTGAGTCTCTTAGAATAAAAAAACAACATGTAGCCAAATGTCAACTTTTGCCACTGTCAAATAAATTTTTATTTTTTAATGTTTATGAAAAATTTTTAAAAAATGTTTTATTTATATTTGAGGGAGAGATAAAGAGAGTGCATGAGAGTGAGGTAAGGTCAGAGAGAGTGGGAGACACTGAATCTGAAGTAGGCTCGAGGGTCTGAGCTGTCAGTACACAGCCTGACATGGGGCTTGATCTTGTGAACTGTGAGATCATGACCTAAGCCAAAGTTGGACACCTTACTGACTGAGCCACCCAGGTGCTCCAAATAAATTAAAAGGAGCTTTAATTTATTAAAGGAACTTAATAGAAGCAATATTACCCATTTTAGACTATTGGAAAAATAGAGAAAAGGAAAATACTTCTTGCACAATAAATGTTGGCATTTAATATATTATCTTCCAAATTCCCCCATGTATTTTTAAGACAGTTTTAATCACAATATATGCATAGTTTTGTCCTACTACTTTTTTTAAAAACTTAACATGTAAGAATTTTTTTCATGTTATGACATAGTCTTCTAGTCATTATTTTTAAGGAATAAATTGTCCATAAGAAGATGTATCATAAATTAACGAACCATTTTAATATTTGGAGGCATTTAAAAAAGTTGTGTTGGGTGCCTGGTGGCTCAGTCGTTAAGCATCCGACTCAGGTTCAGGTTATGATCCATGATTCTTGAGTTCAGGTACGACATTGGGTGAGCTTGAGCCCCGCTTCGGGTAAATGCGAGCTCCACTTCAGATGAGCCCGGCTTCTCTCTCTCTGTCTCTGTCTCTCTCTCCCCCCCCTCCATCATTCTCTCTCTGCCTCTCCTGGGATTCTCTCTCCCCCCATCACTCACTTGCACCCTGCACATCTCTCTCAAAAAGAAAAAGTTTTTCTTTTTGAAAAAGTTGTCATGTAATGTAGCAGTTTTTAAAATTTTTTTAATTTATTTTTGAGAAAGAGAGAGACAGTGAGACAGTGTGAGTGGGGGAGGGGCAGAGAGAGGGAAACAGAATCAGAAGCGGGTCCAGGCTCTGAGCTATCAGCACAGAGTCCAGCGTGGGGCTTGAACTCACAAACCGTGGGATCATGATCTGAGCTGAAGTTGGACACTTAACCGACTAAGCCACCCGGGCACCCCTGTAATGTAGCATTTGCAAGTGAAGATATCAACTTCCTATACTTTGCCAACTTTGGGAATTTCAGTTACTTAAAATATTTTAGCCAATTTACTAGTTAATGAAATGGTGTAGAATTTGTATCTGTATTGAAACTTTTTATAAGTGTTTACTATCTGTACTTCTTTTTCCTCAACTTTTTCCATGTCTTTACAGATAAATTTCCGAGGTGAAATTTAGAATAAATTCATTTATTAGCTGTGTGCTATGATCTGAATATTTGTTTCCCTAAATATTCATATGTCAGAATCTTAATGCTCAGTGTGATGGTATTAGGAGAGAGGACCTTTGGGAGGTGCTTAAGTCATGTGGATGGAGCCCTTATGAATGAGATTAACACCCTTATAACAGAGACCTCACGGAGCTTCCTAGGTCTTTATGCCATGTGAGAATACAATGACAAGTCTGGAACCTGTAAAAGGGCCCAGAACCCAACTTTCAGCCTCCAGAACTGTGAGAAACAAATACCTGTTGTTTATAAGCCACTCTGTTCTGTGATATTTTGTTATAGGAGCCCAAACGGACTAAGACTATGTAATTTGTATTTTTAGGCTTGACACCCTGATGTATAGATTCATTTCATTATTATAATGCCATTTTGTGTCAAGATGCACAGTTGGCTATGGAACGATAAGTCTAATGTAATAATTCCTGAATCTTATTTTCTTCTAATACTCTACTGATACAAGAGTATCACTGGAAGTTCTTGAAGAACTAGAATGTTATTTAAAAATGTTCTTTAAACAGGACATCTTGGGGGGCACCTGGGTGGCTTGGTCGGTTAAGCGTCTGACTTTAGCTCAGGTCATGATCTCATGGTTTATGGGTTCAAGTTCTGTGTTGGGTTCTGTGCTGACAGCTCAGAGCCTGGAGCCTGTTTCAGATTCTGTGTCTCCCTCTCTCTCTGACCCTCCCCTGCTCATGCTGTCTCTCTCTCTCTCTTTCTCTCATAAATAAATAAAAAACATTAAAAATATTTTTAAAAAACAAACAGGACATCTTGGTGACTCAGTTGGTTAAGAATCTGACTCTTGATTTTGGGTCAGGTCATGATCTCATGGTTTGTGAGATTGAGCCCCTTATCAGGCCCCGTGATGATGGCATGGAGCCTGCTTGGGATTTTCTCTCTTTTCCATCTGCCCCTCCCCTTGCTCACACTGTCTCTTTCTCAAACTAAATAAATAAACATGAAAAAAGTTTCTTTAAACAGCAGCTATTTGTATGATGATGTTCTTTCCCAAAGATATTAAAATAATAAAAACTGAGTGTCTATACTGTGTTACTTTTATTAACAGAATTTATTTTACACTAAATAGGTATGTATAGTGATTAAAAGCACAGACTTTAGAGTTAGTCAGCTCTGTGTTAGAATCCTTACTTTTACATGTGGTGTGTGTGACATTTGTAAACCAGTTTTCTCAGTTGTAAAAATGGGGACAGTAATAGAATTCCTATCTCCAAGAGTCACATGAATTTAGGTAATATTATAAACTGTTAGTACAGTGCCCAATACATAGGAAATATTTAAATATCACCCATTATTAATAATAATTACATTTAGTTTTACTCTGAATAGTCAGGTTGTGTTCTAAATAGTTTTTCTTTGTTTTGCTCCAAACTTTCTGAAAGGATTTCTTGATTATATATCACTTGTTTTGGGGAAGCTAATGAAAAACTAAATGGCATCAATGCACTTTATTTATTGAAACAATCATAACAAGAAAAAAAAACCCACTTTTATTTTTCCATACCTTTTATTCCCAAAAAGGAATAATTTCTTTTTTTTTTAAATTTATTTTTATTTACTTATTTTTTCTAGAGAGAGAGCATGAGTAGGTGAGAGGGACAGAGAGTGAAAGAGAGAGAATGTTAAGCAGGCTCCATGTTCAGTGCAGAGCCTGATGCAGGACTTGATTCCACAACCCTGGGTGACCTGAGACGAAATCAAGAGACTGACCACCCAGGTGCCCCAGAATAATTTCTGTACACATTAGTTATCAGACATAGAATGTAAATTGTATGGACTAATAGTTGACAGGAATTTTATTTTTTAAGGTATTCTAGACTTGTTTGTATTTATTTGATAAATCCAAGTTCTTTAGTATTTAATTACTCTTTGGGTATTTAAAAATTATTTTCTTCAGGGTGTCTGGGTCAGTTAAGCATCTGTCTCTTGGTTTTGGCTCAGGTCATGATCTCACAATTCATGAGTTCAAGCCCTGCATCAGGCCCCTCCCCAGATCGTGCGTGCACTCTCTCAAAGTAAACTTTTTTTAAATTAATTTTTTCTTATTTATGAAATATTTTATATGCATGATATAAAAATAATGAAAGAAAAAATATTACCTATACCTGTAGAGATAATTAAACTTTAAATATTTTCCCTTAAAGTTTTCTTTCACGTATCTGTATATTTACATAAATATCATTTTGTATGGTGTATCTTATATGTTTCACTTTGATAAGTAAGTATTTTCTTATTTTATAAGAAGTCTTTGGAAGTATTAGTTAAAAAGTCTGGAGTGACTGGGTGACTCCGTTGGTTAAGTGTCTGGCTCCTGATTTTCCTCAGGTCCTGGTCTCACAGTTTGTGAGATAGAGCCCCCCAACAGGCTTGCACTGACAGTGTGGAGCCTGCTTGGGATTCTTTCTCTCCTCTCTCTCTGCCCCTCCCCCTGCTCAGGCTCTCCCTCTCAAAATAAATAAATAAACTTAAATCATAGTAGAGGTCCTGGTTAATGTAATAAAGCGAGAAAAATAACAGGCATAGAAGTTGGGAAGGCATAAGTAAAACTTTATTTACAAATGAAATGATTACTTATGTACAAATTGTACAGAGTCTGCAGAATAAGTAGAAGAAATATATGTATTTAGCAAGATCACAGGATATAAAGTCTATAAACAAAAGTTATTTTGATATGCTATTAGCAAACAAGTGGAAAATAAAATTTAAAAAACAGTTTCAGGGCTGGCTCAGTCAGTGGAGCATGTGATTCTTGCTCCCTTGATCTAGGGGTTGTGAGTTCAAGCCCCATGTTGGGTGTAGGGTTTACTTTTAAAAAAATTTCCATGTATAATAGCGTCAGGAAACATAAAACACTTAGGGATAAGTTTAGTGTAAAAATAAGTTCTCTATGCTGAAAACCATGGAACACTGTTGAGAGAAATTAAACAATAAATGGAGAGAGATACTATTGGAAGATTGGAAGATTCAGTAATGCTAAGATGTCTATTCTTCCCAAGTTGATCTCGGAATTCAACACAATCATAGTATCAGCAGACTTTTTGTAGAAATTGACAAACTGGTTAAAAAATATATAGAGACTAATAAGCATTTATGATAAGGGTGTAGGATATGAGGTTAATGTACAAAAGTCCATTGGTTTTTTTATATGCCGGCAATGAATAAGTGGCAGTTTAAATTAAAAATATATTACTGTTTACTTTATCAACGCCAAAATGAAATACTTAAGTGTAAAGTAAAAAAAAATGTATAAGATCTCTATGAGGAAATATATAAAGCTTTGATGTAAGATATCAAAGAACTAAATAAGTGAAAGAGATGTTCCATGTCATGGGTAGGAAGATTCAATATTGGGAAGATGTCAGTTCTTCCTAACTTGATGTATAGATCCAATGCAATCCCAGTCATAATCCTAGCAAGTCATTTTGTGAATATTGACAAACGGATTCTAAAGTTTATATGGAGAGACCAAAGACCCAGAATAGCCAACTCAGTATTAAAGGAGAACAAAGCCAGCGAACTGACACTACTTGACTTCAGGGCTTAGTATAAAGCTGCTGTAATCAGGGCAGTATAGTGATGGTGAAAAAAATAGACAAACAGATCAATGGAATTGAATAGGGAGACCAGAAATAGAGCCAGAATAGAGAACCCATATAAACTATAGTCAACTGATCTTTGGCAAAGAAGTAAAGGCACTACAGTGGAGCAAAGATAGTCTTTTCAACAAATGATACTGGAACAACTGGATATCTATGTGTAAAAACATGAATCTAGGCCAGTAGTACACCTTTATAAAAATTAACTCAAAATGGATCATAAGTGTAAAACAAAAAACTATAGAACTCCTAGAAGAATATGTAGGAGAAAGTGTAGGTGACTTTGGGTATAGAGATGACTTTTTACATACAACAACAAAGGAATGATCCATGGAAGAAATAATTGATAAGCTAGGCCTTATTAAAATTTAAAAAGTTTTGCTCTGTAGAAGATAACACCAAGAGAATGAGAAGGCAAGCCACAGACTGGGAGATAATATTTGCAAAAGACACATTTGACTAAAGGACTGCTATCCAAAATATACAAAGAACTTTTAAAATTCAACAGTCAGAAAACAACCTACTTGAAAAAATGGACAGAAGACCTGTATAGGCATCTTACCAAAGAAGATAAACAGATGGCAAGAAAACACATGAAAAGATGCTCTACATCATATGTTATTTAGGGAATTGCAAATGAAAACCATGAGATATCACAGCACACCTGTTAGAATAGCCAAAATCCAGAACCCTAATACCAAGTGCTAGCAAAGATTTGGAACACTGGAGCTCTCATTCATTGTTGCAGCCGCTTTGGAAGACAGTTTTGCAACTTCTTACAAAATTAAACATACTCCTACAATATGATCCAGTAATCAGTCATGCTCTTTGGTATTTACCCAAATGAATTCAAAACTTATGTCCACATAAAAAGCCTGCATATGGATGTTTATATAGCAGATTTCTTCCTAAATCACCCAAATTTGGAAGCAACAAGATATCCTTCAGTAGGTAAGTAGGTAAGTAAATTCTATATATCTAGACAATAGAATGTTACTCAGTACTAAAAAGAGATGAGCTATCAAGCCATAAAAATATATGGATGAAACTTAAGTGCATGTTACTAAGTAATAGAAACCTATCCAAAAAGGCTACAAAGTGCTTTATTCCAAGTATATGACATTTTGGAAAAGGCAAAACTATGAAAACTGTAAAAGGATTCATGGTTACCATGGGTTGAAGGGAAGGAGAGCTGAATAGGGAAAGCACAGAAGATTTTCAGGGCAGCGAAACTATTCTTTGTAATACTATAATAATGGATACATATCATTTTACGTTCGTCAAAATCCATAGAATGGATAATGCTAGGAGTGAATCCTAAGTGAATCTTGTAGGCTTCTGGTGACAGTGAGGTGTCAGTTGGTTCATTAACTTAATTGATTATAACAAATGTACCGTTGTGGTACTGGAAGTTGATAGTGGAAGAGATTGTGTTTGTATGGGGACAGGGGTATAAGAATTCTTTGTATTTTTCTTCAACTTTTCCCTCAAAACTGCTATAAAAAATAAAGGTTATTCATTACAAATTTTTTAATTCCATTATAATTACCATATAGTGTTATTATTCATTTCAAATAGACGGTCTAGTGATTCAGCAATTTTGTATATTATTCAGGTAGTGCTCATCATGATAAGTGTACTTTTAATCCCCTCCCCCTATTTCATCCATTCCTCCCCAATCCACCTCCTCTCAGGTAATCATCATTTTGTTCTCTATATTTAAGAACCTGTTTTTTTCTCTAAGAATCTTTTTCTCTTTGTTCATTTGTTTTGTTTCTTAAATTCCACATGAGTGAATTTCTATGTCTTTCTCGGTCTGACTTATTTCACTTAGCATAATACTATCTAGATTCATCCATGTTGTTGCAAATGACAAGATTTCATTCTTTTTTATGGCTGAGTACTATTCCTCTGTGTGTGTGTGTGTGTGTGTCTGTTTCTCATTAAGCTTCTGTTTTAATAGATTTCAAAATTCTGTGACAGATTTTTGGTCAAGTTGTTTCAATAAGAAGTACTGATTTTTAAAAACTAATAACTTAAAACTACCATGCGTGCGCACACACAAACACACACACACACACACACACGGTCCACAAAACATCCTCTTTTCCTTCTGAAGGTTTTATAGTGCGTTGTTACCATTAGCCAGTCTTTTACTATTAAATGGCCAATTGACACAGTTCTAAGACTGTTCTTCACCACTGATATAAGGCTGGGATAGCAGGTATTGAGGATAATATTTATTTAGCCTTCTGAGCTTTTGGGACAGACTTGGTGACCAGCTCCTGCTGCCTTCTTGTCGTCCACTGCTTTGATAACACCCATAGCAGTCATTGTTACAGACAGCAAAAGAGCTCAGAGGAGGATAGTCAGAGAAGCTTTCAACACACAGAGTTGCCAGGAACTGTATCAATGATGGCAGCATCACCAGATTTTAAGAACTTTGGAAACATTTTCTGGCTTTTTTCCAGAATGATGATCAAGCTTCTCCTTTGGCTCAGTGAACTTACAAGTAATGTGAGCTGTGTGACAGTCCAGCACAGGTGTATATCCAGCATTGATTTGGCCTAGATGGTTTAGGATAATCACCTGAGCCATGAAGCCAGCTGCTTCCATTGGTGGGTCATTTTTGTTATCACGAGCCACATTGCCATGATGAACATCTTTGGCAGATATGTTCTTGACATTGAAGCCCGCATTGTCCCTAGGTAGAGCCTCACTCAGAGCTTCATGGTACATTTGAATAGACTTTACTTCGATTGTAACATTGACTGGAGCAAAGGTGACCACCATGTCAGCTTTAAGAATACCAGTCTCCATTCGACGCACAGGGACAGTACCAATACCATCAATTTTGTAGACATCTGGAGAGGAAGATGCAAGGGCTTATCAGTTGGACGAGTTGGTGGCAGAATGCAATCCAGAGCTTCAAGTAATGTGATTCTACTGGCCTTGCTGTCTTTATAGGTGACTTTCCATTCCTTGAACCAAGGCATGTTAAGACTTGGCTCTCATGTTTTCACCATTCCAACCAGATATTGGCATAAATACTACTGTGTTGGGGCTTTAGCCAATTTTCTTAATAGATTCTGACTTCCTTAGTAATATCCTCATATCTCTTCCAGCTGTAGGGTGGCTCAGTAGAATCCATTTTGTTAACACCAACAATAGGTTGTCTTGTACCCAGTGTGTAACCCAGAAGGTCATGCTCACAAGTCTGCCCATTCTTGGAAATACCTGATTCAGATTTACCAAAACCAGCAGCAACAATCAGGACAGCACAGTCAGCCTGAGATGTGCCTATAATAATATTTTTTTATAAAGTCTCTGTATCCTGGGGCATCAGTGATGGTCACATAATACTTACTGGTCTCAAATTTCCACAGGGAGATATCAGTGGTGAAACCACATTCACATTCAGCTCTCAGTTTATCCAAGACCTGCGCATACTTGAAGGAGCTCTTTCCCATTTCAGCAGCCTCCCTCTCAAATTTTTCAATAGTTTGTTGTTGTTGTTGATCCTACCACATTTGTAGGTCAGATGACCAGTAGTGGTAGACTTACCTGAATCTACATGTCCAATGATGATGATGTTGATACGGGTATTTTTCTTTCCCATTTTGGTTTAGGTTTAGCCATGGTTTTCATGACACCTGTGTTCTGGCTGCAAACCTGTTGCGAAAAAAATGTATCACATCTTTATGCATTCATCTATATATGGACACTTAGGTTGCTTCCATATCTTGGCTATTGTAAATAATGCTGTAATAAACATAGGGGTACATATATCTTTTTGAATTAATGTTTTCATATTCTTTTGGTAAATAGTGGAATTACTGGATAATATGGTAATTCTGTCTTTAGTTTTTTAAGGAACTGCTGTACTGTTTTCCACAGTGGCTGCATTAGTTGGCATTCCCCACCAGCAATGCACAAGTGTTCCTTTTTCTCCACATCCTTGCCAACACTTGTTGCTTCTTGTGTTTTTAATTTTAGCCACTCTGACAGGTGTGTGGCGATACCTCATTGTAGTTTTGACTTGAGTCTCCCTGATGATGGCTGATGTTGAGCATCTTTTCATGTGTCTGCCGATCATATGTATGCCTTCTTTGGAGAAATGTCTGTGCATGTCTTCTGCCCATTTTTCAGTTGGACTATTTGTTTTTTGAGTGTTGAGTTGTGTAAGTTCTTTATATATTTTGGAAACTGACCCTTTATCAGATTTGTCATTTGCAAATATCTTCTCCCATTCAGTAGCTGTCTTTTAGTTTTGTTGTCTCCTTTGCTATGCAGAAGCTTTTTATTTTATTTATTCATTTATTTATTTTTCAGTTCAACTAGTTTATTTTTATTTATTTATTTATTTTTTTACAAATAGTTTATTGTCAAGTTGGTTTCCATATGACACCCAGTGCTCATCCCCACAAGTGTCCTTCTCCATGCCCATCTCCCCCCGCCCCACACCCATCAGTCCTCATTTTGTTCTCAGCATTCAAGAGTCTCTCATGGTTTGCCTCTCTCCCTTTCCCCCACCATTTCTCCCTTTCTTCTCTCCTATGGTCCTCCATTAAGTTCCTCCCAATCCTATACGTGCAAACATATGGTATCTGTTCTTCTCTGCCTGACTTATTTCGCTCAGCATAACACCCTCACGGTCCATCCATGTTGCCACACATGGCCAGATTTCATTCTTTCTCATTGCCATGTAGTACTCCATTGTATAGATAAACCACATCTTCTTGATCCATTCGTCCGTTGATGGACACTTAGGCTCTTTCCATGTTTTAGCTATTGTGGAGAGTGCTGCTATGAACATTGGGGTACATGTGCTCCTATGCCTCAGCATTTCTGTATCCCTTGGGTACATTCCTAGCAGTGCTATTGCTGGGTCCTAGGGGAGTTCTATTGTTAGTTTCCTGAGGAACCTCCACACTTTTCCAGAGGGGCTGTACCAGTTCACATTCCCACCAACAGTGTAGGTGGGTGCCCGTTTCTCCACATCCTCGCCAGCATCTAGAGTTCTCTGATTGGCTCATTTTAGCCACTCTGACTGGCGTGAGGTGGTATCTCAGTGTGGTTTTGATTTGTATTTCCCTGACGAGGAGGGATGCTGAGCATCGTTTCATGTGTCTGTTGGCCATCTGGATGTCCTCTTTGGAGAAGTGTCTGTTCATATCTTCTGCCCATTTCTTCACTGAGTTGTTTGATTTTTGGGTGTGGAGTTTGGTGAGTTCCTTATAGATTTTAGATATTAACCCTTTATCTGATATGTCATTTGCAACTATCTTTTCCCATTCTGTTGGTTGCCTATTAGTTTTGTGGGTTGTTTCCTTTGCTGTGCAAAAGCTTTTAATCTTGATGAGGTCCCAATAGTTTATTTTTGCTCTTGATTCCCTTGCTTTTGGGGATGTGTCAGGTAAGAAGTTGCTGCAGTGGAGGTCAAGGAGGTTGTTTCCTGCTTTCTCCTCTAGGGTGTTGATAGTTTCCTGTCTCACGTTCAGGTCCTTTATCCATTTTGAGTTTATTTTTGTGCATGGTGTGAGAAAATGATCTAGTTTCATTCTTCTGCATGTTGCTGTCCAGTTCTCCCAACACCATCTGTTAAAAAGGCTGTCTTTTTTCCATCGGATATTCTTTCCTGCTTTGTCGAAGATTAGTTGGCTGTATACCTTTGGGTCCAGCTCTGAGTTTTCGATTCTATTCCATTGGTCTATGTGTCTATTTTTGTGCCAGTACCATACTTTTATTTTGATGTAGTCCCGATAATTTATTTTTGCTCTTGTTTCCCTTGCTTCCGGAGACATATCTAGAAAAATGTTGCTAAGGCTGATGTCAGAGAATTTACTGCATGTGCTCTCTTCTAGGATTTTTATGGTTTCAGGTCTCACATTTAGGTCTTTAATTCATTTTGAGTCTATTTTTATGTATGGAGAAAGGAAGCGGTCCACTTTCATTCTTTCCCATGTAGCTGTCCAGTTTTCCCAACACGATTTGTTGAAGAGACTGTCTTCTTCCTATTGCATATTCTTGCTTTCTTTGTTGAAGATTAAATGTCCCCATATAATCATGGGCTTATTTCTTTTTTTTATCATAGAAGTTTAATTTTTTATTTTTGGGGTGGGGGAGAGAGAGAGAATATGAATGAATATGAGTATGGGAGGGGCAGAGAGAGAGGGGGACAGAATTTGAAACAGGGTCCAGGCTTTGAGCTGTCAGCACAGAGCCTGACGTAGAGCTTGAACTCATGGACAAGGAGATATGACCTGAGCTGAAGTTGGACACTTAACCAGCTAAGCCACCCAAGTGCCCCAGTCATGGGTTTATTTCTGAGTTCTCTATTCTGTTCTGTTGATCTAAAAATCTGTTGATTTTTGTGCCAGTATGATACTGTTTTGATTACTGCAGCTTTGTAATACAACTCGAAGTCTGGGAGGTTTGTTGTACTTTTTCAAGATTGCTTTGGCTATTCAGGGTCTTTTGTGGTTCCATACAAATTTTAGGATTATTCCAGTTTTGTGAAGAATGCCTATGGTATTTTGATAAGGATTGCATTAAATCTGTAGATTGCTTTTTGTAATATGGACATTTTAACAGTGTTCTCTCAATCCATGAGCATGGAATATCTTTCCACTTGTTTGTGTCATCACTGTTTTATAGTTTTCAGAGTACAAGTTTTTCATCTCTTTGGTTAAGTTTATTCTTAGGTGTTATTTTCAGCGTAATTGTAAATGGGACTATTTTCTTAATTTCTCCTTCTGCTACTTCATTATTAGTGTATAGAAATGCAAAGGATTTTTGTATATTGATTTTGTATCTTGTGACCTTACTGAATTGATTTATCAGTTCTGGTAGTTTTTTGGTGAAGTCTTTAGTATAAAACATCATGGCGACATCCTTCCTCTTCTATGTGTCTTGGTATGGACCTCCTTGGGTTGATTTTGTTGGGGGCTTTCTGTGCCTCAGATTTCTGTTTCCTTCCTCATATTCAAGAAGTTTTCAGCTATCATTTCTTCAAATAAATTTTCTGCCTTCTTTTCTCTCCTCCTTCTAGGATCCCTGTAATGTGAATGTTATTATACTTTATGGTGTTGCTGAGTGCCCTTAAGCCTATTTTCATTTTTTATTATTTCTTTTCTCTCTTCTGTTCAGCTTGATTGCTTTCTATTACTCTTTCTTCAGGTCACTGATTCATTCTTCTGCTTCCTCTGGTCTACTAATTAGTCCCTCTGATGTATTTTTAGTTTCAATTATTGAGTTCTTCACCTCTCTCTTTGTTGAGAATCTCACTGAAGTTCCCTATTTTCCCCCCAAGTCCAGTGAGTATCTTTATCATCATTACTTTAAATTCTCTGTCAGGTATATTACTTATCTCCATTTTGTGTAGCTCTTTTCTTGTGATTTTTTCCCCTTTAATTTGGGACATATTCTTATGTCTTCTCATTTTGTCTTACTCGTTGTGACTGTTTCTATATGTTAGGAAAGTCAGCTATATCTCCTGGTCTTGAAATTAGTGGCTTTATGAATAAGAGGTCCTGTAGTGGCCTGCAGTGCAATATCTGCTGTTCACCAGAACCTGGAGTGTCTTCTATATGTTGCATGTGCCCTGCTTTTGTGTCTGAGCTGCATTTGCCTTCAGTCCAGTCTTCTGCAATGGCTCTCTTTGCCTGTTGTGGGCAAGGTTTGGTCCCTGTGTTGTTAGTGGGCCATGGTGGAGCCACCTTGGGTTTGAGTTGAGTCAGACCAGGGTTTTGCCAAAGCTCTGGTAGCACCAAACTGTAGGGCACTTTCCCTGTGTTGTCCCCTGAGAAGCTTTCATTGGTGGGTGGGGCCTACAGTCTGACCAGGTGTCTCCCCCAACCCAGTGCTAGGGCCACAGTCAGACTGGGGTGTGTGGTTATCTTCCCCTCACCTCAGGGCAGGAGTTACTTTGGAGTTGTGCTGGCCCCTGTGAGGGCTGATTGCACACTGCCAGGCTGGTGGCACAGCTCTGGATGGGCTCTTGCCAAGGATGTGTTGTTGGAGGGGGTGTGTCTGCAGGAGAACACAAGCGCAGGCCCCACGGTGGCAGCAATTTCTGCCAGTCTGCTGCAGGAGGGGCCCTGCACCCACTGGGGAAAACTCTTGCCCAGGCTAGGATGGAGGGGGGCGCTTCAGCAGGAGAATCATGGGGGGGGGAGTGTCACACTGTTAGCAAGCTAGGTGGAGAGTGTTTGCTCTGCAGTGGTTCTTGCAGGAGTTTCTATATCTAGGGTGGGAGGTAGGGGAGGGAAATGGTGTCTGCCAGCTCTTTTATTCTTGTAGAAGTCTCCCTCTTTTATTCCCCAGGTGTTTTTCAAGCTGCTGCTTCCCTGTTGTATCTCAGCAGTGCTATTTGTTGTGCTGTCTCTTTAAGGATGAGCACTCCGTTTCCTATCCCTTCCAGCTCTCCCAGAGCCCAACTGCTGATTTTTAAAGTGCCAGATATCAACCCGCACTAACTGTAAGAACTTGTGAAGTTAGGCCCTTCTAGTTTTCAAACCCAAATGTTATGGGGATTTGTCTTACCAGTTTGGGTCCTCTGTGACTGGGGTGCCTGATGTAGGGTCTGCTCCTCTCCACTCTCCATGCCTTGACGTTCCTCCCTCCTGTGGACAGTGCTGTGGGTCATTTTGGCTCCTCACTGTGTTTCTGCCCTTCCTATCCTATTTGATGTGGCCTTTTCTCTACATTTATCTGTCTGTGCTGCCAGTGTTTGGGTCATTTTCTGGGTTATTTACACTGATGTGGGTGTTATCTAGGTGTATCTGTGGGACAGGGTAAGCCTAGGCTCCTCCTATTCTGCCTTCTTCCTCAGAGGTTTCCAAAGGTTATTAATGTTTAATTATTATTTTTCTTTACTTTTTTTTTTTGAAAGAGAGAGAGCACACATGGGCATGAGCGCAAGAGGGGTGGAGAGAGAGAGAATAATCTTAAGGAGGCTCCACTGCCCAGCGTGGAGCCCAAGTTGGGGCTCGAGCTCAAAACCATGAGATCATGACCTGAGCCAAAATCAAGTTAAGTTGGATACTTAACCAGTTAAGCCACCCAGGTGCTCTGCTTATTAAATTTTTTAAAATATTTTTTTTAAGTTTATTTATTTTGAGAGAGAGAGAACGCAAGTCATGGAGGATCAGAAAGAGAAGGGGAGGGAGAATCCCAAGCAGGCTCCACACTGTCAACACAGAGCCCTATGTGGAGCTTGAACTCATGAACTGTCAGATAATGACCAGAGCTGAAGTCAGATGCTCAACCAACTGAGCCACCCATGTGTCCCATCGGCCTTTTCTCTACATTTATCTGTGCAGCCAGTGTTTGGGTCATTTTCTGGGTTATTTACACTGATGTGGGTTTTATCTAGGTGTATCTATGGGACAAAGTAAGCCTAGGCTCCTCCTGCTCTGCCAAACAGGGAAAATATATGGAAGTGGAAAGGAGCTAGGATAGTTAAAACAATCTTAAAAAACAAGAACATTGCTGGAGGATTTAACCTACCCAACAAAATATTTTCTAAAAAGCTACAATAATTAAGACAATGTTGGATTGGGGCGCCTGGGTGGCTTAGTCGGTTGAGCGTCCCGACTTTGCTTAGGTCATGATCTCGTGGTTCGTGGGTTCGAGCCCCGCGTCCGGCTCTGTGCTGACTGCCAGCTCAGAGCCTGGAACCTATTTCAGAGTCTGTGTCTCCCTCTCTCTCTGACCCTCCCCTGCTCACACTGTCTCTCTCTCTCTCTCCTAGAAAAAAAAACTAAAAAAAAACTAAAAAAAAGACAATGTTGGATTGGCATAAAGACAGAAAAATGGGGAAAAAATAGAGTCCAGAAATAGGCCCGTATTTATATGGTTACTAGATTTTTTTTATAGAGTTAAAAAAATATATTCCTGAGAGAGAGAGAGAGAGAGAGAGACAGCATGAGCAGAGGAGGGTCAGAATGGGAGGGAGACACAGAATCTGAAGCAGGCTCCAGGCTCTAAGCTAGCTGTCAGCACAGAGTCTGACACGGGGCTCGAACTCATGAACTGTGAGATCATGACCTGAGCCAAAGTCGGACACTCAACTGACTGAGCCACCCAGGCGCCCCTAGATTTTTTAAATAAAAGCGTCAAAACAGTCTAACGAGGAAAAATTTTTAAATATGAGGTACAATTGACATATTAGTTTCAGGTATATAACATAATGATATGACTTTTGTATACATTGTAAAATGATCACTGCAATAAGTCCAGTTAACATCCATCACTATATATAAATATAAATTTTTTTCTTATGATAAGTTATAAGATCTCTTTTTTGGGGAACTTTCAAATGTGCAATACAATATTATTAACTATTAGTCACCATGGTGTACTTTACATTCCCTTGACTTTATAACTGAAAGTTTGTACTTTTTGACCTCCTCCACCCCCCTCCACCCTCCCTACCAGGAGTCACCAATCTGTTCTCTGTATTTATAAGCTCATTTTTTCTTTTAGATTTCACATATAAGTGAGGTCATATGGTATTTGTCTTTTTCTGATTTACTTCACTTAGCATAATGCCCTCAAGGTTCATCTGTGTTGTCACTAAGGGCAAGATTTCATTTGTTAAAATAATTTTTTGTAATGTGTACTTATTAATCTTGAGAGATAGAGTGAGAGAGCAGGAGAGGGGCTGAGGGAGAGGAAGAGAGTAACTCAAGCAGGCTCTGTGTTGTCAGTGCAGAGTTCCATGCTGGGCTCGATCTCGTGAACCATGAAGTCATGACCTGAGCTGAAATCAAGAGTTGGACGCTTAACCTGGTAAACCACCTAGGTCCCCAAGATTTCATTTTTCTAAAGGCTGAATAATATTCCATATTGTGTGTGCATGTGTGTGTGTGTGTGTGTGTGTGTGTGTGTGTGTGTGTGACGTTTCCTTTTTAAAACTTTTTTTGAGACAGTGAACATGAGCCGGAGAGGGGCAGAGGGAGAGAGATGGAGAGAATCTTAACCAGGCTACCACCCAGTGTGGAGCCTGAGGTGGGGCTCAGTCTCACAACCATGAGATCATGACCTGAGCTAAAATCAAGAGTTGGATGCTTAACTGACTGAACCATCCAGGGGCAGTGAGCATGGGGGTGCATATATCTTTTCAAGGTAGTGTTTTTGTTGTCTTTAGATATATACCCAGAAGTGGAGTTGCTGGGTCATATGGTAGTTATAGTGTTAATTTTCTGAGGAACCTCCATACTGCTTTTCATATTGGTTTTATACTATGATTATATCCTTACCAACAATGCACAAGAGTTCATTTTTTTCCACATCCTCACCAACACTTTATCATTTCTTATATTTTTGATAATAGCCCTTCTGACAGGTGTGAGGTGATCTCTCATTGTAGTTTTGATATGCATTTTTGTGATGAAGGATTAGTTATGTTGAGCATCTTTTCATGTACCTATTAGTGATCTGTATGTCTTCTTTGGAAAAATGTCTATTCATATCCTTTGCCTTTTTAAAATTAGATTGGGTTTTTTTTGTTACTGATTTGTATGAGTTCTTTATATATAACAGATATTAACTCCTTTTATCAGATACATGATTTGCTCATTTTTATTTTTTTATTTTTTTTTCTGATTTATTTATTTATTTTTTTACAAATAGTTTACTGTCAAATTAGTTTCCACATAACACCCAGTGCTCATCCCCACAAGTGTCCTCCTCCATGTCCATCCCTCCTCCCCTCCAAATCCATCAGTCCTCAGTTTTTGTCAGCATTCAAGAGTCTCTCATGGTTTGCCTCTCTCCTTTCCCCCACCATTTCCACCCTTCTTCTCCCCCTTGGTCCTCTGTTAAGTTCCTCCTAATCCTCCTATACGTGCACACATATGATATTTGTCCTTCTCTGCCTGACTTATTTCGCTCAGCATAACACCCTCAAGGTCCATCCATATTGCTACACATGGCCAGATTTCATTGTTTCTCATTGCCATGTAGTATTCCATGGTATAGATAAACCACATCTTCTGGATCCATTCGTCAGATGATGGACACTTAGGCTCTTTCCATGTTTTAGCTATTGTGGAGAGTGCTGCTATGAACATTGGGGTACATGTGCTCCTATGCATCAGCATTTCTGTATCCCTTGGGTAAATTCCTAGCAGTGCTATTGCTGGGTCCTAGGGGAGTTCTATTGTTAGTTTCCTGAGGAACCTCCACACTGTTTTCCAGAGGGGCTGTACCAGTTTACATTCCCACCAACAGTGTAGGAGGGTGCCCGTTTCTCCACATCCTCGCCAGCACCTAGAGTTCTCTGATTGGCTCATTTTAGCCACTCTGACTGGCGTGAGGTGGTATCTCAGTGTGGTTTTGATTTGTATTTCCCTGATGAGGAGCGATGCTGAGCATCATTTCATGTGTCTGTTGGCCATCTGGATGTCCTCTTTGGAGAAGTGTCTGTTCATATCTTCTGCCCATTTCTTCACTGGGTTGTTTGTTTTTCGGGCGTGTAGTTTGGTGAGTTCCTTGTAGATTCTGGATATCAACCCTTTATCTGATATGTCATTTGCAACTATCTTTTTCCATTCCATTGGTTGCCTATAAATTTTCTGGGTTGTTTCCTTTGCTGTGCAGAAGCTTTTAATCTTGATAGGAAGAATAAATATAGTTAAGATGTCATTACTACCTAAGGCACTCTACACATTCAATGCAATTCCAATCAAAATTGCACCAGCATACTTCTCAAAACTAGAACAAACTATCCAAAAATTTGTATGGAACCACAAAAGACCCCGAATAGCCAAAGTAATCCTGAAAAATAAAACCAAAACGGGAGGGATCACCATCCCAGACTTTAGCCTCTACTACAAAGCTGTCATCATCAAGACAGTATGGTATTGGCACAAAAACAGACACATAGACCAATGGAACAGAATTGAGAACTCAGAAGTGGACCCAAAAGTATACAGCCAACTAATCTTTGACAAAGCAGGAAAGAATATCCAATGGAAAAAAGACAGCCTTTTTAACAGATGGTGTTGGGAGAACTGGACAGCAACATGCAGAAGAATGAAACTAGATCATTTTCTCACACCATGCACAAAAATAAACTCAAAATGGATAAAGGACCTGAGCGTGAGACAGGAAACTATCAACACCCTAGAGGAGAAAGCAGGAAACAACCTCCTTGACCTCCGCCGCAGCAACTTCTTACTTGACACATCCCCAAAAGCAAGGGAATCAAGAGCAAAAATAAACTGTTGGGACCTCATCAAGATGCTCATTTTTCTCACATTTAGTAAGTTACCTTTTCATTTGGTTGATGGTTTCCTTAGCTCTGCAGAAGCTTTTTAGCTTGATATATTCTCACTTGTTTTATTTTTGTTGCCTTTTTTTTGGTATCAAATCCAAAAAATAATTAACCAAGATCAATGTCAAGAAGCTTCCTGTCTGTTTTCTTCTAGGAATTTTGTGATTTCACGTCTTACATTCATGTCTTTAATCCTTTTTTTAAAGTTTATTTATTGGGGTGCCTGGGTGGCCCAGTTGGTTAAGCATCCAACTTTGGCTCAGGTCATGATCTCGCGGTTCATGGGTTTGAACCCTGCATCAGGTTCTGTGCAGGCAGCTCAGAGCATGGAGCCTCCTTCAGATTCTGTGTCTCCCTCTCTCTCTGCCCTACCCCCTCTCATGCTGTGTTTCTCTGTTTCAAAAATAAATAAAAACTATGAAAACTTTAAAAGTTTGTTTATTTTGAGAGAGACAGAGACAACACAAGTAGTGGGGGCCAGAGAGAGAGATGGAGACTGAGAATCCCAAGCAGGCTCCACACTGTTAGTGTAGAGCCCGGTACAGGGGTCAAACTCACAAAACTGTGATATCATGACCTGAGCCAAAACCAAGAGTCAGATGCTTAACTGACTGAGCCACCCAGGTGTCCCTTGTATTTAATCCATTTTGAGTTAATTTTTGTGTATGGTGTTAAGATAGTGGTCCAGTTTCATTCTTTTGCAGAACATTTACATTTTTAATTTGAAAATAATTTTAGACTCAGAGAAGAGTTGCAAAAACAGTACAAAGAATTCTTGTACATCTTTCATCCAGTTTTCCCTACAATTGATATTTTAAACACCTTATAGTACAATGATCAAAACCAACAAAGGTTGTTTAAATAGTATTAACTAAACTATAGACTTCATTAAGATTTTACCAGCTTTTCCACCAATGTTCTTTTTTGGTTCCTGGATCCATTACAGGATATCACTTTGCATTTAGTTAGGTTTTATTAATCTCTTTCAATCTGTGGCAGTTTCTCAGACTTCCTTTATCTATTGTGACCTTGATACTTTGGAAAAGTACTTGTTAAGTATTTTGTAGAATGTCCTTCAATTTGAGCTTGTGTGATGTTTTCTTGTATTAGATTGAGATTATACATTGTTGGGAAGAATACCACAGAGATGATGTGTCCATTTCAGTGTGTCATATGAGGGAATTGATGTTGTTGTCTCTTTATTGGTAATAATGACCTTGATCACTTGATTAAGGTGTTATCTGTCAGATTTTTCTAAGTAGGGTTACTTTGTGTAATTTTTAAGTATTTGGTGGAAATACTATGAAAATTTGCAAATATCCTGTTTTTCCTTAAAAACTCATCTACTAATTTAATATTCAGTGGTAGATCTGGCCTGTAGCATTTATTACTGTAGTACTATTGTGATATCATATGTCCTCACTTCTTCTACATTTATTTATTGGAATTTATCTATAATGAAGAGTTCTCCCTTCTAAATCTTTTACTTATTAATCCAGTTATTTAATCAGGATGAACTTTTGGCTATTTATTTTATTTGGGGGGTTATAACTTAGTACTGTTTTTTGCTCTGTTTTGAGTATTTTCAGATGTTATAATTCCTGCCTTACAATGTTATTTTTTTTGCTTTAAACTGTTAGTTGTATGTTAAGAAAAGTATGAGAAGAAAAAATGTTTTGTATTTACTTATTTACTTCTGGTGTTCTTCGTTTCTTCCTGTATGTCTAGGCTTTCATCTTCAACCTAAAGAACATCCTTTAGCATTTCTTGTAGTGCAGGTCTTCTGCCAATAAATTACTTAATCTTCTGTTTAACCTAAAAATGCCTCTGTCTTACCCTCATTTTAAAATAAGGATATTTCAATGGACTTGAAATTCTAGCTTGATGGTGCTTTGAAGTGAAGTCATTCCATTGTCTTCTGGCCTCTATTGTTTCTCAGAAGAAGTCAGCTGTAATTTATATTATAGTTCCTTTGTAAGTAATATGTGCTTTTTCCACCAGCTTGTTTCAAGATTTTCTCTTTATCTTCTTTATTTAAAAAATCACTTTGACCATATGTACTTAGATATTATTTTTTTTGCACTTATCTTTGGGGTTTGCTGAGCTTTTCACATTTTAATATTTTTCATCAAATTAAAAAGTAATATTTTTCATATTTTCATATTTTTTGTCCTGTCCATTTCGTATTTTTCCTTCTATTCCACTTCCTTTTCCTTCTGGAACTCCCATTATACATATTTGTGAGTGGTTGATATTGTTCTATAGGTCTCTAAGATTCTGTTCCTTTTTCTTCATTCTCTTAGTGTCCAGATTGGATATGGAAATTGATATAGATATATATATTTTTTTTTTTCGAGAGCATGAGTTGGGGGTAGGGACAGAGGGAGAGAGAGAGAGACAGAATTTTAAGCAGGCTCCACACTCAGCATGGAGCTGATGTGGGGCTCAGTGCCATGACCTTGGAGTCATGACTGAGCCAAAATCAAGAGTTGGATGCTCAACTGACTGAGCCATCCAGGTGCCCCAGATTGGATAATTTTTGGTTTTTGTCTTCAATAATTTCACTGACTCTTCTGTAATATCTAATGTATTACACATGTCCAGCAAATTCTTCATTTCAGTTATTGAACTTTTCAGTTACAGAATTTCCATTTGATTCTTTTTTATATAGTATACCTTTTTCTTCTGATATTTTCTATCATTTGACACATTTAAGCCACCTTTGTATTTGAACATATAATAGTATATACCTTAATGTCTTTCCTAAACATAACATCTATGGCAGGGTTGGGTTATTTTTTTTATTGCTTTTTTCCCCCTTGTGAGTTACATTGTTTTTCTTTGCATGTCTAGTAAATCCTTATTTTGGGTAATGTGTTCATATTTTATATTCTGTTGTTTTTGTTCTAAAAGGCTAATCTAACTTTGTGTTGGCTTGTTTTTAATACATTTTATAGGGTTCATATGCAGAAACTCAAGCCATTTTCCAAACTCCTTTAACTTGATACCAATCAATGTCCAAAATATCTCCTCTGTGGATCTTGTTAAGTCTTGGTTTCAGGCATTTTTTTGGATTAGATCAAGAACAAATTTTCATCTAGAAAGTGGGTTTTTGTTGTTGTTTTGTTTTCCTTTTTCTTTTCTTTATTTCTCTTGCTAGTATAGCCTTACCTTTTCGGCATCTTAGCTGGACACCATCAGTTTTATCAAGGCCTCTCCATTCTGGTTGGTTCTGAAGGCCAGCATTTTCCTGCACTGCTTGACCACTTGTATCTTGTTCCATTCTCAACTCTGTTGTAAATGCTCTCTGGGAAATTTTATATGTGCATGCCTAGTCCAGCTTTTGACCAAGGACTCATGGGGAGCTCCCACACAGACTTTCAGTACCCACTTCTGCTCAGCTCCCTCCCCTCCTGTGCCCTGCCTTGCAGATTCCAGGTACTTTTGCACCTCTGAACTCTGTTCTGTGTCTTCTCAGCATACTGGAACCACTATACTCTGCTTGGGCTCCAGGTTTCTGCTCAGTGGACAGGAACATTTCCCCAGACAGACATCCAGGGCAATCATAGGGTTTGCCTCAGGAGTTTTCCCTTCTCTCAGGGATCACCGTCTTGTGCTATTTATTTTCCCATGCCTTAAAACAATGGACTCATAGGTTTTATTCAGTTTTATAGAAGTTTTTGGTAGGAGGGATGATTTATTAGTATCTGTTATTTCATCATTGCTGGAAGAAGTCCCAGTATATGGTTTTGATGTATGTTCACATTGCCACATGATTGAAATTTTGCTGCTTTAACAGTTGAAGAGCTATTGAAGAGATAGCTTGATATTGTTGATGGTATAATTCTTCCTTCCTTGTCTCCACACTATCTCAGCAAAAAGGTGTAAATTTAAACTCATTTTTAAATGGTTATGCCGATTTTTTTAGTTTATTTAGTTCTTTCAACAAGGGCTTGTGGAATGTAAAAGTTTAAAGGTTTTCATTCTAGGGACACCTGGGTGGCTCAGTTGGTTAAGCATCCGACTTCAGCTCAGGTCATGGTCTCATGGTTCATGAGTTCAAGCCCCACATCAGGCTCTATGCTGACAGCTCAGAGTCTGGAGCCTGCTTCAGATTCTGTCTCCCTTTCTCTCTGCCCCTCCCCCACTCGCACTCTGCCTCTCAAAAATAAAAACATGAAATTAATAAATACTTTTTTTCATTCTTCAAGTTTATTTTGAGAGAGACAGATTAAAACAGCAGGGAAGGGGCAGAAAGAGAAGGGGACAGAGGATCCAAAGTGGACTCTGTGCTCACAGCAAAGAGCCTGATGGGAAGCCTGAACTCATGAACCATGAGATCATGACCTGAGCTGAAGGTAGATACTTAACCGACTGAGCAACCCAGGCGCCCCTAAAGTTTTTCATTCTTTAATGGTAGTTTGGTTCTCTTAAAGGTCCAGATTTCCAGGTTAATTTTTTTTCCTGATCTTTGACGATAGTAGTTAATTATCTTCTGGTATCTAATATTGCTGATCAGAAGTCTAACTCATGTTTCTTCAGGATAATTTGATTCTCTTTTGTAGTTTTTAGAGTTTTCTCTTTATCCTTATTATTCTGATTTTACTTTGATATGCTCAGCTGTGTGGCTTTTTTTGTGCCTTTTTTTTTTTTTTAAAGAAATTCATCCTGCTTGGCATTTGGTAAATTTATTCAAACAGTACTTACATCTGTCTTTGTTTTATGATAATTCTCCATCGTTATTTATTCTGGATCTGTTTTTTTATTTAAAAAATTTTTAGTGAGGTGACTGAGTGGCTCAGTTAGTTAAACGTCCAGCTCCTGGTTTCAGCTCAGATCATGATCTCACAACAGTTCATGAGATCAAGCCCCACATTGGGCTCCATGCTGACAGTGTGGAATTTGCTTGGGATTCTCTCTCTCCCTCTCTGTCCCTCCCTCATGCTCTCTCTCTCTCAAAATAAATAAATAAACTTTTTTTTTTTTTAGCATTTATGTCTTTTAAAATTCTATCCTTAATGTCTTAATGGATTTGCCTATTTTGGAGATTTCATATAAATGAAATAATACAACATGTAGTCTTTTGTGTCTGGTTTCCTTCACTAAGCATAATGTTTAAAAAATTTATTTTAGAGAGAGAGAAAACGTGAGTGGGGAAGAGGGACAGAGGAAGCAGAGAATCTTAAGCAGGTTCTATGTTCAGCGTAGAGCCTGATGTGGAGCTTGATCCCATGACCCTGGGATCATGACCTGAGCTGAAATCAAGAGTCAGGTCCTCAACCCACTGAGCCATCCAGACGCCCAGCATAATGTTTTTTTTTTTTTAATGTTTTGTTTATTTTTGAGAGAGAGAGACAGCTTGAGCAGGGGAGGGTCAGAGAGAGGGAAACACAAAATCTGAAGCAGGCTCCAGGCTCTCAGCTGTCAGCACAGAGCCCAATGCAGGGCTCAAACCCACGAACCTGAGCCAAAATCGGACGCTTAACCAACTGAGCCACCCAGGAGCCCCCAGCATAATGTTTTTAAAATTCATCCATGTTGTGGGGTACTTGGGTGGCTCAGTGTTTTAAGCCTCCAACTTTGGCTCAGATCATGATCTCGTGGTTCATGAATTTGGGCTTCACAGGCTAATCTGTCAGCATGGAGCCCACATCAGATCCTCTGTCCCCCCCCCCCTCCTCTGCTCCTCCTTGGCTCTCGTGCTCTCTTGCTCTCTCAAAAATAATAAACATTAAAAAATTTTTTAATTCATCCATGTTGTAGTATGGAACAGTGCTTCAGTTATTTTTATGGATAAACAACATTGCATATTTTGTTTATCTGTTTATTATTGACAGACATTTGGGTTGTTTCAACTTTTGCCTACTATGAATAATGCTGCTATGAAAGATTCAGGTACTACCTTTTCTTTTAAATATGCCCTTTTACAGTCACTAATCTGCCTTCCATAACATTTTCATTTCAAACACTGTATCTTTAATTGCCAAGATTTCTAATAGAGTTTTACCCTCTTTCTGTTTAATCTATGGCATGTATTCTTTTTTGAAAGTTTTTAAAATTTTAGTATAGTTGACACACAGTACTACATAAGTTTCAGGTATATTGCAGTGATTCAACATCTCTACATGTTGTGCTATGCTCAGCGCAAATGTAGCTGCCATCTGTCGCCGTGCAACACTATTATGACATCATTGACTATATTCCCTATGCTGTACCTTTTATTCTCATGACCTCTTCCTTCCATAACCACAGCCTATCTATTACTCCCCATCACCCATTTTGCCCACCCCCCATTCCTCCCTCCTCTAGCAACTATCAGTTTGCTCTCTGTATTTATAAGTATGATTCTGCTTTTTCTTTGTTTATTCATTTGTTTTGTTTTCACTTATGAGTGAATTCATATGGTGATTTTTATGGTTGTGTAATATTTCACTGTGTGTATGTATATATCTATATATATGATATAGATGTATATATGTGTGTGTATACATATATATACATACACACCACATCTTCATTCATCTATTAGTGGATATTTGGGTTGCTTCTATATCTTGGCTGTATATATAAACGCTGCAGTAAATATAGGAGTGCAGATGTCTTTTTTAGTTAGTTTTCTCCTTTTTTGTGTGTAAATACCCAGCAGTGGAATTATTGGATCATATGGTAGTTCTGTTTTTAATTTTTTGAGGAACATCTATACTGTTTTCCTCAATGGCTGTACCAGTTTACTTTCCCACAAACAGTGCATGAAAGTTAATTTTGGATCCACATTCCTACCAATACTTGTTATTTCTTGTGTTTTTCATTTTAGCAGTTCTGACAGGTGTAAGAAGATATCTCATTGTGGTTTTGATTTGCATTTCCCTGATGATGAGTGATGTTGAGCATCTTTTCATGAATCTGTTCGCCATCTGTATGTCATCTTTGGAAAAATGTCTGTTCAGATCTTCCCATTTTTAATTGGATTATTTGTGTGTGGGGGGGTTTGGTGTTGAGTTGTTCTTTATTTATTTTGGATATCAACCCCTTATATATATCACTTGTAAATATCTTCTTTTATTCAGTAGATTGCCTTTTTGTTTTGTTGATAATTTCCTTTCCTTTCAGATTGCTTTGTTAATTCTGTTTCCTTATGTGTAAGTTTTATTAGTTGATATATGTCATATTTTTCATGTTATTGATCTTTGTTGGTAATGTTTAGTTAAGAGTTAATTGTCCATCATCCATTTGTTTTGAACACATTCTGCATTGACAGGGTTCCAGTAGGAAGTTCTCTGTTGTTGAGCCCTAATATTACAGAATATATATCTTGGATTAAATTTTGCTTCAGTGGCAAGATACAAAGTGCTTGCATCTTAATAGACTATATAGTTCTGAGTTTTATCTCCACTTACATGACATAGCTCTAAGGCCCTCATCTTGCGTCATTGATCTTGCTACTAGCATCACTTGTCTTTAACCAACTCTTTGGTAGGCAGGTGGCAAATGTCTGGCCTTAGTTTGTGTTTTGCTTCCTTGTTTAGATCTCCTGGTATGGCCTGTGTGGATCTTGTTCCCACACCTATAGCTGTTGCAATATTAGCCCCGTGTGTTTTTCCCCAGTCCAGACCCAAAGATGGTGCATTTCTTGATCCTCACCTACCATTGTGGATTTTCTCTTTTTACTTTCTGAAGATGAGGGAAATCTATCTCTCCATTTCTGGTCTGTAAAGATTTTTCTCTTTTTCTCACCATGACTGTATTTTTTAGACTATGTATTTATTAAGATTTAAACATACTTGTTTTGGGGTGGCTGGGTGGTTCAGTCGGTGACATCGGCTCAGGTCATACTCTCACAGTTCGTGGGTTCAAGCCTTGTGTCGGGCTCTGTGCTGACAGCTCAGCCAGAGCTTGGAGCCTGCTTCAGATTCTGTGTCTCCCTCTCTCTCTGCCCCTGTCCCACTCATTCTCTCTCTCAAAAAAATTTTTTTAAATAAAAATACTTGTTTTTAATAGGTGATGGGTATTAAGGCAGGCACTTGTGATGAGCACCAGGTGATGTATGAAAGTATTGAATCACTATATTGTACACCTGAAACTAATATTAAACTCTATGTTGACTAACTGGAATTTAAATAAAAACTTAAAAATACTTGTTTTATCATTTTATGTGTTTGAATTGGAAGGTGCCATTTCAAAATATGCCCAACTTATCTTGAAATAGAAAGCTTAGGGGCGCCTAAGTTGCTCAGTCAGTTAAGCTACTGACTCTTGATTTCGGCTTAGGTTACGAACTCAACAGTTTGTGAGTGATGCCTACGTCCAGCTCTGCACCGATAGTGCAGAGCCTGCTTCGGATTCTCTGTCCCCCTCTCTCTGCCACTCCCCTGTGTTCACTCTCTCTTTCAAAGTAAATAAATAAACATTAAAAAAAAAATAGAAGGCTTTTACTTAGTTTTATTTTTCTGCCTTTCACATTTAACTCTTAGTCCATCTGAAGGTCTGTGTGTGTGAAGTGAGGCAGTTGAAATTGATTTTCCTCAAATAACTACACATTTTCTTTTAAATCGTTATTGAGATTTCTGGAGAATTTAGTTCTGATCATACTTTTTCTCATGTATTTATGTTTTCCCCATACTGCACTGTATCAGTACCTCAAAGACAAGGTAGGATTCAGGAACAAATTTTCTCTTAGTTCACAAAAGGTAATTTAATCACAGTAAAAAGGGGTCACTTTAGGTCAGAAAGCTGGTCATGGTAAAACTGAAGATTGATGCAAGGCATCTTGGTTCAGTGCCAAGTTCACTAAACCTCAGTGTAGCATAATCCTGTGGCCTTATCATTCCCAAGCTTTATGACTGAATTACATTTGAAAAACAAATGATGGCAAGAAAAATACTATCCATTAAGATTGATAGCTAGGGGTGCCTGGGTGGCTCAGTCGGTTGGGCATCCGACTTCGGTTCAGGTTAAAATCTCACGGTTCGTGGGTTCAAGCCCCACGTTGGGCTCTGTGCTGACTGCCAGCTCAGAGCCTGGAGACTGTTTCGGATTCTGTATCTCCCTCTCTCTCTCTCTCTGACCCTCCCCTGCTCATGCTGTCTCTCTCTCTCTCTCAGAAAAAAAAAAAAAAGATAGCTATGATAGCTAGTACTTGATCTTGGTAATGTCCATACTTTCTGAGAAGGTAACAGCTTTATTAGATATGTAGTATGAGTACTGTAGGAGAAAGTTGTGCTATTATTTTAGGTTGCATTTTGTTATTAAGTTTTTAAAGTTGGATTCTTGTATAATATCAACACTTATAACCTCATTTACAAAATCTTTGTTTTTAGTTCTCCATTCTACTAGTAATGTAGAGGGGAAATAAGGGATGACATTTTATAAAATGGGAGATTTGATTCTTTTCCTTTATGAGTTCCAAGATAAAGAAAGGAAGAACGATGATACAAATTTTGAGGTTCTCTTTGTTGGTGATGCAAGACCTGCTTGTCCTTTGTGGAAAGATAGTTATAAGTCAATATATGTAAACACACCAAGTGGTCAATTTGTGAACAAAATTAGCAAGAATTTATTTTACTTTGTAAAGACTACCTTATTAAAGAAAGTACTACTGTATTAGGTAAATGCCTGAGAGGGTCATTCTTGAATTTTTCTGCTTTTAATTCTTAATTCGCTCACTTACTGGATTTGTATTTATCAAATAATGAATTAATTTATTAAAAATACAAGAATATAAGCTAGAGCTATCAGTTCTGAAGATCTGTAGCTTTGGACATGACCTTGTGGAAATTAACTGAAAATACAAATTGATTTAGCAAATGTGAAAAATTGAAAACATGAGATTAAATGTCTTAACCCCATAAAGTAATTCTAAATGTTCAAGCAATTTGCTGATGCATAGCCATTTCCAGTCATATTTTAAATTTTGCAGATAATCTTTTCATCAGGGAAATGCCTTCTTGGCTCATCAGTTTAATAAACAATTCCAGAAACTCTGGTACTTATCCAAACTGCCTTTTTTTTTTTTTTTTTTTTTGTCGCCATTTCTTTTTACACAGAAATACAATCTCTACTGCCTGGATTCTCTGCAAAGCTGAATTGGACTTCAGAAGAAGCCAGCTATTCTCAGGACATATCAGGGGTAATACCCTTCCAGGTGATTTTTGAGGCAGGTTTTGTTGCGGTTCTATAAATTACTGATGTCATGATTCTTATTTTTCTACAAATCTAATAATAGGAAAGAAAAGCACAAGGGCGCCTGGGTGGCTCAGTCGGCTAAGCGTCCAACTTTGGCTCAGGTCATGATCTCACAGTTCATGGGTTTGAGCCCCAGGTCGGGCTCTGTGCTGACAGCCAGCTCAGAGCCTGGAGCCTGTTTCGGATTCTGTATCTCCCTCTTTCTCTGACCCTCCCCTTCTCAAGCTGTCTCTCTCTTTCTTTCTCAGAAATAAAACATTAAAAAAAAAAAAAAGAAATGTAACTTACTTATTAAAAAAAAAAAAAGGAAAGAAAAGCACAGTTCCAAGTTGAAATGAACTAAGGGATTGGTTCCCAAACTTCTCTGTGCAGATTTTAAAACATCTGGTAGCTTCTAAACTACTGTTATTTATGTCCCACTCCAAGAGGTTGTGATTTAATTGGCCTAGGGTATTGGATTAGTTTGCTCAGGCTGCCTTAAAAAAATACTATGGATTGGGTGGTTAAAAAACAGAAAATTATTTCCTCAGACTTTTGGAGTCTAGAAGTTTAAGATTAAGGTACCTAGTCACTGTTTCCTCACATGGTTCCTCTGTGTATATGTGGTGAGAAAGCTCGCTAATGTCTACCACTTCTTATAAGGACACCTGTCCTGTCAGATTAGGGTCCATGTTTATGATCTCATTTAACTTTATTTATGTCCTTAAAGTCCTGTCTCCAGATACAGTCACATGGAGGGCTAGGGCTTCAATGTGTGAATTTTGGGGGACACAATTTAGTCCACACTGGTGTGGCCTGGGCTTTGAAATATTTTTGAAATCCCAGATGAAAAAAATTCCCAGGTGATTCCTAATGTGCAGGTAAATTTGAGAACCACTGAAATTAAGCCATTATTTGGGTTTAGATCTCCTTAAAGAGAAGAGAAAAATGGATTCCCAGTGTAGATCCTATTGAGATACATTTTTATTAGGTTGACTTAAAGATATTTATTGATTTATTTGTAGCCCAGATTTATGAGAGTGACAGTTGAGTTTTCCATTCCCTTTAACAATTCTCTGATTCCCTGTTCTTTCTTTCCTTTGAATTTGTGGAGACATAAAGAATTTGAATACTTTAAACATTCTCCCAAGAAGCACTTGGGAGTCCTTTCTTCATGTTCGGACAATGATATGCTCCTTCTCAAAGGAAATGGGTGCAGTATTACGACAATAGATATTCCTGGCTGTGCCTTATCTTCTTTAGGAGAATGAAAAGTAAACAGTCTGGAGCAATTAATGGTTAGTCAGGTCTGAAACTATTAACGTCAAGTAGCAATAAAAAAGGTGATTTCAGTGAACCAAGGAAAGCAGTTGTAATAAAGGAGATCATGTGTTTTAGCCAGTCTAAACAATGATAATTCTTTTTTTTTTTTTTTTTTTTTTTACAAATAGTTTATTGTCAAATTAGTTTCCACATAACACCCAGTGCTCATCCCCACAAGTGCCCTCCTCCATGCCCACCCCTCCTCCCCCCCACATCCACCAGTCCTCAGTTTTTGTCAGCATTCAAGAGTCTCTCATGGTTTGCCTCTCCCCCTTTCTCCCACCATTTCCGCCCTTCTTCTCCCCCTTGGTCCTCTGTTAAGCTCCTCCTAATCCTCCTATACGTGCACACATATGATATTTGTCTTCTCTGCCTGACTTATTTCGCTCAGCATAACACCCTCAAGGTCCATCCATGTTGCTACACATGGCCAGATTTCATTGTTTCTCATTGCCATGTAGTATTCCATGGTATAGATAAACCACATCTTCTTGATCCATTCATCTGTTGATGGACACTTAGGCTCTTTCCAGGTTTTAGCTATTGTGGAGAGTGCTGCTATGAACATTGGGGTACATGTGCTCCTATGCATCAACATTTCTGTATCCCTTGGGTAAATTCCTAGCAGTGCTATTGCTGGGTCATAGGGGTAAACAATGATAATTCTTATACCTAACATTTATATATATTATTTAAGCCTCCTGACATCTCTGTGAAGTGGGTAGAACAGAGAGTATCACCCAATTTATAGATAGAAGGAAATTGAGATTCAGAGAATTAGATTGGCTTTCCAAGGTCATATGAAAGTTAAGTGACAGGATTAGAATTTGAACCAAAGTCTTGTACTCATGTCAGGTCTGTTTGAATATTTATTCACTCATTGAGAAACTTGTGTTTGTACAAGTCGACCTCACTTTGCTAGATGTTGAAGATACAGTGACCAAAGACATGTTACTTGATTCTAAGGAACTTGGAATCTAAAGGATAAGACAAACAAGAAAACAGATAATTACAATACACTATAATATGTATTATGATAAAGGTAGGATATATAAAGGAAGAATATCTATAAATTTTTTTTAATTTATTTTTAGGAGAGAGAGAGAGACAGCGTGAGCAGGGGAGGATCAGAGAGAGAGTGAGTCACAGACTGAAACAGGCTCCAGGCTCTGAGCTGGCAGTCAGCACAGAGCCCGATGCGGGGCTCGAACCCACGAACCGCGAGTTCATGACCTAAGCGAAAGTCGGACGCTTAACCGACTAAGCCACCCAGGTGCCCCAAAGGAAGAATATCTAACCCAATGGGAAGTGGCCAAGTCTCATCTCCTGATGAGACTGAAAACAGATTATCTGGCTATAGGGAGTTCAGAGACTTGAAAAAATAGGAATTTGTCTTCAGACTGATAAAATTTGTCTTATTGCAAAAGCAGTGTTTCCCTTAGTAAAATCGAAGAGAGCATCTAGAACACAGATAATTTGACTTAATCAAGGTAGCCACTGTTAACATCTTGATGTGCACTTTTTCACATAAGAGTGAGGCATTTCAGTTTCAGGTTTTTATAATGGTACCGTTCCAAACTATGGCCATGGAAATAGATGGCTGGAAATGCATGGAGGTAAAGGTTATTGAAGTTGAAGAGGTCAGGAAATTATGTCTAAATTGTTGCTTAGACAGGCCCCCTACTTGGATGTGGAAGTCAACTCAGATGATAGCATGTCTTTAAAGTGCTGGGGGAAACTGATCTTAGTGCCTACAGTCAGCTGGTGAGTGGGGAAGAGTAGTATGACCTCAGAGGAACAAGGATTCCCTGAAAGCATTTGTTCTATTACATCTCATTGTTTCTGGCACTGTGCAGCTATTTAAAAGATATTTGAATGAAGAAAGTGAGAAGGGGAGATTGTGAACAAGCTAATTATATATACCTCAAATGGGGAGAAGGGTCAGATAGCAAGGTTCATAGCAGAGGCTAGTGAAAGGAGACATCTGTGGAAAAGCTATAATAAATGATCCATTGCTTTGGGCATGTAAAGAGAGCTAATCCTAAGAAATACAAAGAGAGCTTCATTTAGGAGAGATGCATAAGCTCAGATTCAGTCTTTTTTTTTTTAGGTTTTTTTTTATGTCTTTATTTTATTTTGAGAGACAGAGAGCGAGTGGAGGAGGGGCAGAGAGAGAGGGAGACACAGAATCCAAAGCAGCTCCAGGCTCTGAGCTGTCAGCAGAGTCTGATGTGGGGCTCGAACCCACGGACCGTGAGATCATGATCTGAGCCGAAGTTGAGCACTTAACCAACTGAGCCAGCCAGGTGCCCCATCAGAGTCAGTCTTGTATCTTGCACCTTGGAGTCAATTAGGCTGGTAAGATGTACTTCCAAAAACAATTTGATTTTACAAGATCTTCTTGAAAGCTTTATCCATTTTTATATTTAGTTTTGCTATTATACTAAAAATGAGAAAATTGGTAGAGATACACATATATACCTATAAGCACATCTTCCTACTTATATTTGTCTATCTCTGTTGTTCTATTTAGAGACAGGAAGAGACAGAGGCACTGACTGACTTCTAAACAGTCACTGACTGACTTCTAAACAGTCATATAGGGCCTGTGACTACATAAGTTCAGTTTGAAAATATAAAACAGCTCTGATATTCTGTGATGTAATTAGATTTGTATTTAAAGGTGAATGCTGGAACATATGATTTAGTAGTGGTTTTTGCTGCCAAGAGGTGGCAGCTTCTAGTTTTTCCTAACAACACTTGAGTAAATTCACTGCTTCTATAGGTATGCCAGGCTGGGGTACTGGGTTTCTAACACCCAATTGTAAAAGGCTATAAAAGACTTTGTAGATGTACGCACATACATATATTCTCTCTCTCTTTCTCTCAATAATTTATGAGTAGATCTTAAAAGGAGGCATTTGCTTTATGTTAACTATTCTCTGCTGATATGACATTAGGGCACCTTATCTTCTTATTCTGACTTAGGTGCCAGTCTCGTGTATTTCTTTAGTATCTCTTATATAACTAAATCATAAAACTTTCATATTGTCATTTAAATTATTTGTCTTGCCCTTCTACTTAACTGAACTCTTCAAATTCATAGATTATTTACCTCTGTAGCTCCAGGTAAATAATAAGCTCTATTAAGTGTTTTGAGTGGATAATTCAGGAGTTTGCATAAGCATTACCTATCAGGGTCCATAAAAGTAATGATAAATAGGGGCGCCTGGGTGGCTCAGTCAGTTGGGCATCCCATCTTCAGCTCAGGTCATGATCTCACGGTTCGTGGGTTCGAGCCCTATGTTGGGCTCTGAGCTGACAGCTAGCTCAGAGCCTGGAGCCTGCTTCAGATTCTGTGTCTCCCTCTCCCTGACCCTCCCCTACTCATGCTGTCTCTCTCCCTCTCTCAGAAATAAATAAAAAACATTAACAAATTTAAAAAAAAGTAATGATAGATAACATAATATCCCATTCAGGAAGCTATATGTACAGAAAATGAACTTTCTTGGAGAGATAGCATTGCATAGTGGCATGTAGGCTTTGAAACAAGTTATATCTAGGTTTGAATCCCAGTTCTTAACTAGCCATGTGTGACCTTGGACAAATCAAACAGCTTATTTAATCTCATTATTTTCATAAATAAAATGGGGGGAATTTCCTACTTGCATATAAACTGGTATGTAGCAGGTGTTCAGTAAATGGTACCTCTCATCATTATTAATTGTAGCCCCTCTCTGGTAGCCGCTGAAGGAATTTACACTTACTTGGTTGCCTTACTGCTAGATATAATTAGCCCTTTCTATGATGTACCCTATAATAACCAAGGCTACAGAAGTTTGAAATTGTTCCAAGAAGTTGTTTTGGAAGTGCTAAGTACAGAAAATGCTTTGAAGAGATCGTTGCTTTTCTATTTGAACATTTTATGATAAATTTAAAAAAAAATTTTTTTTTTATGTTTTTATTTATTTCCAGGACAGAGAGAGAGAGAGAGAGAGAGAGAGAGAGAGACAGCGTGAGCAGGGGAGGGTAAGAGAGAGAGGGAGTCACAGACTGAAACAGGCTCCAGTCTCTGAGCTGGCAGTCAGCACAGAGCCCAACGTGGGGCTCGAACCCACGAACCACGAGATCATGACCTAAGTGAAAGTCGGACGTTTAACCGACTGAGCCACCCAGACACCCCAATGATAAAACTTTTTAAATGAAGGATATAACTGTGATGTATATGCTGCAGTTATTATTTAATTACCACTGTTTATGTGTATGAATAATCCTAGATCTGTACCCAAAATTTTCTAATAATTCCCATCCATTTTTCTGATAATTTTTTCTAATGATTCTGTAATAATCTAATTTCCCACCCATCGTACAATTCGTGATCTCATTTCCAGTGTAGTTATAAAAAGTATTACAGTAACTTATTCTTCTTTCTGTTTCTTCCTCCTTGCATTATGATATTTTGAGGTCTGGGACCATTTTTTTTCCTTAATATGTGCCTACTACATGGCTCTGTATTTTCTGAGCCACCAATAGGAACTTACTGATATTTTACTCTATTTCTTCGTCTCATTTTCCTAGACTTCTCCATTTTGTAGAAGACTCCTTCTAACTTTAGTTTTGGGGACATTGTATTAAATATAATGAATCATTATAGGATAGTGGTTAATACTAAAGCTTTGAAGCCAGATCAGGTAACCTCAAGAAAGTTGTTTGACCTCTTTGAGATTGATTTTTTTCATCCACAAGATGTGGGTTATGTGTACGTAGTAGGGCTTTTATGAGAGGTAAATGAGATAATATAAGTAAGATACTTTTGCTTCATTCATGGAATAGAGAAAATCCTCATTAAATTGTAAATTTTATTATATTTATAGGGAGGTATCTGAGTATGTTGGAAAGTTGATGTTAGACAGACTTAAGGTCAAATTCTGGCTCTCTCACTGAACAGCTGAGTAACCTAGGCAAGTTGCTTAACTTCTCTGAGCCTTGTTTAAAAAAACCTACAGAGAAGATAGTAATACTTGCCTCCAGGATTGTTGTGAGGTAATGTAGATACAGCACATGCAAAATGCTTGCTATATAGTAAGCATTCAACAAGTGATATCTATGAATGTTGCCATATATAATATATACTTTCAGATTATTATTTGATCTTTAAAACAGTTCTGTGAGGGAGAATGATTAACTTTTATTCCTGTTTTGAGGATTAGTAAATGAAGTCCAGAGCAATTAAGTGATTTTGTTTTCATTACATATGTAATTTTTAAATTTTTTTTATTTAATGTTTTTTTTTTTTTTTAAATTTATTTCTAGGAGAGAGAGAGACAGCGTGAGCAGGGGAGGGTCAGAGAGAGAGGGAGACACAGAATCCAAAGACAGTCTCCAGGCTTTGAGCTAGCCGTCAGCACAGAGTCCAACACGGGGCTGAAACCTACGAACTGTGAGATCATGACCTGAGCTGAAGTTGGACGCCTAACTGCTTACCTACTGAGGCACACCTTTCATTCCATTCTTAATAGAGACTGACTCTTACATCGGGATGATAGAGCTAAGAAAGAGTTAACACTTCTTAGCTCTGGTTTGAACTACTTTTAAATTTGTTCCAAAAAGTGGTTTTGAGATTGTGGGTGTTAGTGTGATCTTTGTTCACTTGTATCCTAAAGTTACATTTAACCCAAGGAATGATGGCTGTTAGATTCCCTTTTGTGTCCAGTTCTTAGAACAAAAGACGTTTCCCCTTGTATGTCTGAAAAGCTTTCTAAGGTGAAAGTTACCTTTATAGGAAGAAATGTCACAATTTAATTAATTTATGCTCCTGGGTTTGTGTATGTGGTGGAAGTTTTTGTTGTGTTGTTACAGGTTGATGAAAAGCCCAGAACTTTGATGACAGATAGTTTGGTGATAAAGAACTTTTTACGTAAAATCATCATGGTACACCCTAAGGTAAGCTGTTCTTTTGCATAGTAATGAGCCAGTTATTTGTTTATTTATTTTAATGCCTTTTTTTTTTTTTGAGAGAGAGAGGGAGAGAGAGGAGGGGAGGTCCAGAGAGAGATGGAGACACAGAATGTGTCTGATGCAGTGCTCAAACTCAAGAACTGTGAGATCATGACCTGGGCCAAAGTTGTACGATCAACCTACTGAGCTGCCCAGGTGCCCCAGTAATGATTCTTTTAAATCACATGTTTTCAAGATACCTCTACTATGTAGGACATGGAAAGATATAATTGATTCTGTTTCTTTTTTTAAATTTTTTAAAAATTTATTTCTGAGAGAGAGAGGTAGAGTGAGCAGAGGGGGTCAGAGAGAGAGAGGGAGACAAAGAATTCAGAGCAGACTCTAGGCTCGGAGCTAGCTGTCAGCACAGAGCCTGACACAGGGCTCGAACCCACGAACTGTGAGATCAAGACCCGAGCCGAAGTTGGACACTTAACTGACTGAGCCATCCAGGCGCCCCGATCCCGTTTCTTCTAATGACAATAATTACTATTTTAATATAGAATTGATGAGATATCTGTGTCCCTAACACAGTGTTGGTATTTGTCATGTGAATAGTTGAGAGCTCTTGGATATAGAGCTTTCTTTGGGTTGTTGTTTTTACTTCCATATTGTCTTATTGTATCAGTTTAGATACTTTTTTGCCTCCTGTGTGCTTCATTTTTCTATTAAACCTGGACAATAAAACTTGCTGATTATCTCCTTTTCCAAAGTGACTATAGGAGCAAATCAGGAAATTTTAACAAAGTACTTCAAACTTTGGAGAGCTATAATTTTATTATTAGCTGTAGTTAGATATGTTTATAGGGATGCACACCATTAAGTATGTTATATAAGTTCTCCCCCCCTTTTTTTTTTCTCTTGCAAGCTTTCTGCTTTTTCTGTCTTTGGCAGGGTTCAGTGCATATTGCATGCCAGTCACGATTCTGAATCCTTTCCACACACTTATTCACTCACCCCATTCAACAGCTCTTGTGAAGTAGGTTTTATCATCATTATTCCCATTTTACAGCTGAGGAAACTATGGTATAGAGGTTAAATAACTTGCAGAGCCAGGATTTGAAGTCAGGCATTCTGGCTCTAGAGTCCCCTGTTACATAGAAAGAAAAATGTAAATCAAAGGTAGAAAATAATTAGGACAGTGAAGTGAATTGGAGGGAGGACATAAAAGTCAGATGGGGGCAAGGAAAGAAAATGAAAAGAAAAAAAAGCATGGAATGTTCTATGTATGAAAACAATGGAAAGAATGGAGAGAAAAGTCAATAGCTCCTTTAAGGGGGAGAAGATACAACATTGGGAGAACAGAGAACAAAAGGTAAGATATTCTGATAATCTGTGACCACTTGGAATTGAAGTGTAGGACTCAATATAAATTTTAGATGCAGAATTTGAGTACAGGCAAATGTTAATTGTGTTGTTTGGGAAAGTGCAAGTGAAAAAAAAGTGATAGAAAGAATATCTTCCCCTTTGGGAATTAAGTATGGAAGTTTTTTAATCTCCATCCTAGTTCATATTAAATCTCACACCCTATTTACCTTGCAGATTAGATTTAATTTCAGTGTAAAGGTGAATGGGATCCTTTCCTTGGAAATCTTTGGGTAAGTCCTTAAATCAATGGCTTAAGTTTATGCCATGGTTTTATAGTTTTTCTCAGTCATTATTGCCCTGTTTCTAGTAGCTTCACAGTTTGACTTCTTGACCCAAAGTTACCTTGAAACTAATTTTCTGAGATCCCCCCACATTTCCTTATTCTATGTTACCTTTAAATGAGTAAGTAGATTCATCCAAACCTTTCATGCCTTTCCCTCTCACTAGAGTGGGTGATCTTAAAAATTACCATTTTCCTCTTGATTAACTGGTTATTGAATTCCAGTAATCTCTGTGGGTGGTGGTGGTCATGGGCCAAAATTTGTATTGGGTAAAGATCGGTTTTAGAATCTCTGAAATATGCCTTAGCTTTGCTTTGCTTTCCAGGACAAAGAATGAACCCACTTTGAACCTGTCGAATGGAATTGCTCTTGTTATAAACTATCAGCATTACGTGAGGTGAAGGGTAAAAACATTGTTGTCCCTCTCCATGTTTTACTCTCCTGTTAGGAGCATGAATGTTGTAGAAATTGAACAGAGCCTCATTTGTCATTTCTTAGTGCCAGGTATTGGATTCTCTGTAAGAAAAGTGGAAGTAAAATTTTTAAGCTATTTGTATTGAAAACTCTCATTTTTTCTGGCTCCTTGAATATATTCTAATTGACCCGAGGACATGTCCCTTCTCTTTTCCATGTCTTAATTTTTTCTATAAATGAAACAAATTTCAATCTTATTTACATGTGAGAAGAGAGGAAGGACTTTAGAAGGTTACTTGAACTTTTGGCTAGAAAGATATTATGAATACAGAGGAATTCTTAGACTGTTGTGATTCAGGGACTCCTTCACCCCTACCCCCATCATGCTAATCTTTGATTTTGGAAACTTCTGCTCAGACCTATGGAGTAATTTTAGTGGAGGAAATACACTTTAGAGAATATAAAACTGTATAGTGGCAGAGTCGCCTGAGCGGCTCAGTTGGTTAAGCATCCGACTTCGGCTCAGATCATGATCTCATGGTTAGTGGGTTCAAGCTCCATGTTGTGTTTTGTGCTGACAGCTCAGAGCCTGGAGCCTGCTTCGGATTCTGTGTCTCCCTCTCTCTCTGGCCCCTCACCTGCTCATTCTCTCTCTCTCTCTCTCTCAAAAATAAATAACATTAAAAAAAATTTTTAACTGCATAGTGGCAGCGAAGCAGGAGCCATGATATCATTCCTGAAATGCCAATTTGTCTGCTCTTTCTATCGCTTCTGATTTCTTGAGTGAGACCCAAGTTACTTATTCCAGTAAAACTGACATGGTGGAGTATTGAATTATGCATATGCTAGAGATATCCAAAGAATTTTGAATGCCCCTAAAATAATTTCTTAAGTGGCACCTGGCTGGCTCAGCCAGTAGAGCATGTGACTCTTGATCTCAGGGTCCTGGAGTCAAGTCCCACATTGGGTGTGGGGCCTATTTTATTTATTTTTAAAGATTTTATTTTAAGTAAGCTCTACACCCTGTGTGGGGCCCAAACTCACAACCTTGGGATCAAGAGTCACATATTCCACTGAGCCAGCCAGGCATGCCATCATGGAGCCTACTTAAAAAAAAAAAAGGAAAGGAAAAAAAATAAAAATAAAGAAAATAACTTCTTAAGAAAGAAAAAAGCTAAATTTATCTTACCTGTTTTTTGACAGTAAACCAAAATTTGGTGCAGCTGAAATACTCTGCAACCGAATCCATCCTGTGCTAGGACATCCAGTAATGCTTTTCATCCCTGATGACGTGGCTGGCATGGGCTTGTTGGGAGAACTGATACTGACTCCAGCTGCTGCTCTGTGTCCCTGCCCAAAGGTCTTTTCCAACCAGCTGAATAGCATTTCTTCAGTTTCCATATCCTTCTAATGACAGACTCCATCAAAATTTTCAACTTTGTTTTGAAAAATGAATTTTTATATGCCAATTCTAGAAAAGCCTTTAGCGTATACACTGTGTCTAGAAGCCAGTATAATTTGTATAAAAACAAAAATCCAGTGTGAAACCAGTCTTGAGAATTTTTCCCAAAATACGGAAAACTATAAAATGTGACATATGTGCCATATTCTTTTTATATAATCCTATGACTGAAGCATGGAATGAATGGTGCAGGCAGGAGAGATGAGGCTGGAAAAGTAGCTAGAGTTGGATATGGTGGCTCTTTTGTGTCACATTTAGGAGTGTGAACTTCATTCTTTGTGTAGTGGGAAACCATTGAATGTTTCAGGCGTCTCAAGCAGCATTATACAGCATGGGTAGAAGAGAGAAGTCAGTAATTACTAAGTGAATAAGTAAGTGAACTGGGCAAGAGGTAATGCTTGCCTGAATTAAAAGTATGATGAGCATGGAAAAGAGAGACTTATCACTTGAAGGAATGAGGCAAGCAATTCATTGTGGGGGTAGGGAGAGATTAGGGGCAGGGAATGGCCAAAATTGATGTTAAGATTGATTCTATATCCAGAATAAGCAAATCTATAGAGACAAGAAGTAGAAAGACAGGGATTTTTTGGGAGTGGGGGATGGTAAAAATGTCCTAAAATTGATGGTGGTGATGGTTGCACAACTCTTTGAATATACTACAACCTATCTGACTGTACATTTTAAGTGGGTGAGTTGTATGCTGTGTGATATGTTTAGATTTCAATAAGCTGTTTAAGAACATTTCCATAGGGCACCTGGGTGGTTCAGTTGTTAAGCATCTGACTTGGGCTCAGGTCTGATCTCATGGTTCATGAGTTCGAGCCCCACATTGGGTGAGCGCGGGCCCTGGGTAAACACGAGCCCCACTTTGGGTCAGCCCCGCTTCTGTCTCTCTCTCACACCCCCTTTCTCTCTCTGCCTCTCCTGGGATTCTCTCTCTATATGTCCCTTGATCACTTGCGCCATCTCTCTCTTTCTCTCCCCCTCCAAAAAAAAAAAGAAAAAAGAAAAGGAAAGAAAAAACATTTCCATAGATGACTGGATGACTGACAGAATAATGATACTGTCAATAAGATGGCAAATCATAAGTAGCAGATTTGGAAGGTAAAGATTAGCTTAGCTTTAAACATGCTAAGTTTATAGTTCCTGCAGGACATCCCTTGAAAATGGCAAGTAGCTATTTAGAAATTTTGGTCTGGAATTTGGAAGTGGTTAGATTTAGAGATAAATTTTAGAGCCTTAGCATTTTCTTCATGGTGATGTATAGTATAGTTCTGTGGTTAGAGGGTGGCAGAACACTGTAAATGCTGGATTCACCACTAATTGGCTGTGACTTCATGCAGTTTACTAAACCAGCCTAGGCCTTTATTTCCTCTGCTTTAAAACTGAGATAATAGGGGTTCCTGGGTGGCTCACTTGGTTGAGCAGCCAACTCCTGATTTCAGCTCAGGTCATGATCCCAGGGTCATGGGATCCAGCCCCACACTGGGCTCCATGCTGAATGTAGAGCCTGCTTAAGAGTCTCTCTTTCTCTTCCTCTACCCTTCTCCCCTACTCATGCATGCTTTCTAAAATTAAAAAACAAACAAACAAAAAAAAACACTTGGGGCACCTGGGTGGCTCAGACAGTTAAGCATCCAATTTCAGCTCAGGTCATAATCTCACAGTTTGTGGGTTTGAGCCCTGCATCAGGCTTTGGGCTGACAGCTCAGAGGCTGGAGCCCGCTTCAGATTCTGTGTCTCCCTTTCTCTCTGGCCCTCCCCTGCTCATGTTCTGCCTCTCTTTCTCTCTCAAAAATAAATAAACATTAAAAAATTAAATTAAAAAATAAATGGGTATGATAACACTTCATAGATTTATTTATTTTCCCTTGCAAAGATTTTGTTGTTGTTCTTTTGGGGTTGGTTTGTTTTAGGGTTAATTATATATAATAACCTGTATGGTTTTTTAAATTTTTTTTAAGTTTTTAATATATTTTTGAGAGAGAGAGCGAGAGACAGTGTGAGCAGGAGAGGGTCAGAGAGAGGGAGTTACAGAATCTGAAGACAGGCTCCAGGCTCTGAGCTAGCTGTCAGCACAGAGCCCAATGCGGGGCTTGAACCCACTAACCAGGAGATCATGACCTGAGCCGAAGTTGGATGCTTAACTGACTGAGCCACCCAGGCGCCCCTATAATAATCTATATGAAGTTCCTAGCATGTTGGCTGACACATTAAAGTGTTCAGTAAATGTTAGGTGTTATTGTTATATAATTGAAGCTATGTGAGTACATGAAGTTAGAGTATAAAGAGTAACAGAAGAAGGCCAAGGTCATGGTATGATAAATGTCAGCTGAAAATATCTTTAGGGAGGAGGAAGGAGCAGGATGATTATAAAAACTATGCATGGACTTTCAGATTTGAAAACATGCTTTTTCTTAATATCTAGGTCATATAGAAGAGTATAAAGTAAAATAAAGAAGTTTCTCCTCCTCCTCATCCCATTCTTCATAGGGAAAAAGGCAAATTTTTCTATCCTCTTGAAATTTACATTTAGTAGGACTTTTTTTTTAATGTTTTATTTATTTCTAGGAAGAGAGAGAGAGAGAGAGAGAGAATGTGAGCAGGGGAGGGTCAGAGAGAGAGGGAGTCACAGACTCTGAAACAGGCTTCAGGCTCTGAGCTGGCAGTCAGCACAGAGCCCGACGCGGGGCTCGAACCCACGAACCGCGAGATCATGACCCAAGTGAAAGTCGGACGCTTAACCGACTAAGCCACCCAGGCGCCCCTAGTAGGACATTTTAATAAATAGATGTCAGGTAGTGATAAGTACAGTAAAGATAAAGCAGGTAAAGGGATAATGACAGGAAAGTTATTTTAAATATTATAGTAAGTGAAGACTCTAGGGAGGTGATGTTTTAGTGAAGATAAACTCTGGTAGGATTTCAGTTTCTGAAAATGGCAAGGTAGGTAATTTAGACCAACCCTCCCATTGAAAACAAATGTTAGATTAAATATTAAATATTAAGACATAAAAGATTCTAAGAGCTAGTGAATAGGGAAGAATTTCTGGGCAATTGTAGGAGAAACAGGAATTACAGAAAGCCTGAGCCCAGCATTGAGGACTGCTTTTGCTGTGAGGTTATTTGCAAATTATACCAAGCAGCTGAGAGGCTAAGTTGCACTGCTAAATCAATGTAGGTCAAGAAGGCCAAAGAGTTTAAGGCCTGCTGAGCTGGGGGGGGTGGGGGTACTGTTAAAAACACCTCTTGTTTTGGGCAGGGATAACTAAAAGGTTACATTTTAAGGAGTAAGATGAACCTGAAATAAACCATCCTTCACATGAACTGCACATATTTTTTTGGGTCATCTGGGGAGGATAGAAAATCTTAAACTTTAAAATTGGATTAAGGTGATCCTAGATTTCTAATTCTCCTAGATGTCTTTTAGAAGCAAAAAAAATTCTAGAGGAAGATGACTACATCTGTGCTTCAGATTATTTAACAAATACTTTCTCAAAATGTCCAGGTCGTGTGCACATTTCTCTCTTCTTCCCTCCCACCCTTCCATCCTCCCTCCCTCCCTCCTTCTCTCTTTCTCTCTTTCTCTTTCCTTTTTTTTTTTTTTTGTTTTTTTTTTTTATGTTTTATTTATTTCTAGGAGAGAGAGAGAGACAGCGTGAGCAGGGGAGGGTCAGAGAGAGAGGGAGTCACAGACTGAAACAGGCTCCAGGCTCTCAGCTGGCAGTCAGCACAGAGCCCGACGCGGGGCTCGAACCCACGAACCGCGAGATCATGACCTAAGCGAAAGTCGGACGCTTAACCGACTAAGCCACCCAGGCGCCCCTCTCTCTTTCTCTCTCTGTCTCTGTCTCTCTCTGTCTCTCTCTGTCTCTCTCTGTCTCTCTCTGTCTCTCTCTCTCTCTCTCTCACACACACACACACACACACACACACACACAAGAGTGGACAAGGCAACATGAATAAGAACTAGCAAAAACAAAACAACAGGAATACCCACTGGGACTTCAGATATTGGTAATATCAGATATTGGTTTTTAAAATAAAGAATTTTGCTTATTATATTTATGAAATTGAAAGCCAAGCTTAAAATTTTGTCAGGGAATTGAAACAATAAAATGTGACATAATTTTTAAAACAATCACACAGAAATTGTAGAGTCCAAAAATACAATAACCAATATTAAAATTAAATAGGCAGATTTAACAGCAGATTAGACAGCATAAGTGAATTTGTAAAGTAAAAGATAAGGATAGCAAAAACTAGTAAAATAAAGCAAAGAAAGACAAAAGGATAGAAAATACAGAAGAGAGGTTAACAGTGAGAGGAAACAGACCATTTAAGTACATTTAATTCATGTCCCAAAGGAGAAGGGAAAATATGGAGCAAAAACAGTCTTTGAAGAATTAATGGCTGAAACAACTAAAACAGTTTCAGAGCTCAACAATCAAACAAGATAAACAAAAAGATATGCATACCTTTAGAAAATCAGAAACAAGGAGAAAAATCAGTTAAGGAAGATTGATTTTCTTCAAAAGAGAAACAAATTGACAGCTGACTTCCCTATACCAACATGAGGTAGTAGTATAACAGTGTTAATATCCTGAAATTTAAAAATTACCAACCTAGAATTCCATACCCAGTAAAAATATTTCTCAAGATAAAAGATAATGTTGGGGCACCTGGGTGGCTCCATTGGTTAACGTCTGACTCTTCTTTTCAGCTCATGTCATGATCTTACAATTCATGAGTTCAAGCCCAGCACTGGGCTTTGTACTGACAGTGCAGAGCCTGCTTGGGATTCTCTTTGTCTTTCTTTCTCTGCCCCTCCCCATGTGCACACGTGTGCTTTACTAAAATAAACTTGAAAGATAACCTACCCATAGATATTAAGGTCCTAATTCATATCCTATAGTAAGAAGAACTAATTCAACTGACTTTAGAACATAGTGTTTTGACATACATTCTTAGTGGGATATACTTTAAGGATGAAATGAACTGAAAAGAACTCTTAAAATTCATTTACTGGTCTTGATTCTTGGTAATAACATTGATATTATTATATTGAAATTCTTGCATGCATACTTATTATAAAACAAGTAATTATGTTAAATTGTTAGGAACCAAAATTTTTAGCATAATATAGCAGATGTAGGAGTATAAATTAAAAGAATATTTTTATTTTGAAATAAATTTTTTGAAAGTAATATTTTTTTAAAACATTTATTTTGAGAGAGAGAGAGCATGAGCAGGGGAGAGGCAAAGGGAGAGAGAGAGAGAGATAGAGAATCCCAAGCAGGCTCCATGCTGTCAGTGCAGAGGCCAGCTCAGGGATTGAACTCATGAAACGTAAGATCATGACCTGAGCCAAAACCAAGAGTCGGATGCATAACCAGCTGAGTCACCCAGGTGCCCCTGAAAATACCAGTGTGTACCTCCAAATTTTCTGACTTTTGAAATTACATATTTCTTAGCTCTATCTGCTAAAAACAAACAAACAAACTGAGGAGCAATGAGCACTCCTAGTATCCAGAATGTGATCTCTAAATGTCATCACTCACTAAAGAGGAGGAATGGCTGATTCCAGGCCTAAAGTAGAAATGTGCAAGATGAGCATGGGTATCTTGTTGATCCAGAAAGCAAAGAAGCTATCAAAGGCCATGACATTATGTCAGAGGTTTTCAGAAATTCCACTTGCAGCCATGAACAAATAACAGGGGCTGGATCCAGCCTCCTATCTTTAACAATTTAAAAAATGGATAAATTATATTAAACAGTAGATAGTACAAGACAGTGATTCTAGAGAGAGGAGAAACAAATAAACCCTGTACTACCGAGACAAGTTCACCAGGAGGGTATACCCAATTAGAGTCTGACTTTGGCCCAGGTCATGATCCTGTGCTTCATGGGTTCACGCCCCACATCGAACTTTGTGCTGAAAGCTCAGAGCCTGGAGCCTGTCAGATTCTGTGTCTCCCTCTCTCTCTGCCCCTCCCCTGCTTGCACTCTATCTCTCTGCCTTCCAAAATAAATAAACATTTAAAAAAATTTAAAACCTTAAAGATAATTGACTTTCTGGGCGCCTGGGTGGCCCAGTCTGTTAAGTGCCCAACTCTTGATATCAGCTCAAGTCATGATCTCATGGTTTGTGACATGGAGCCCCATGCTCCATGCTATCAGCACAGAGCCTACTTGGGGTTCTCTTCCTCTCTCTGCTCCTTCCCTGTTTGCATATGCATGTACACATACTCTGTCTCAAAATAAATAATTAAAAAATTTTTAAATAATTGACTTAAAATTTTTTTTAATGTTTTATTTATTTCTGAGAGAGAGAGCGAGAGCAGGGAAGGTTCAGAGAGAAAGGAAGATACAGAATCTGAAGCAGGCCCCAGGCTCTGACCTGTCAGCACAGAGCCCAACACGGAGCTCAAACCCACAAACCATGAGATCATGACCTGAGCCGAAGTTGGACGCTTAACTGACTGAGCCACCAAGGTGCCCCAATAATTGACTTTTGAAAGCAAAAAGTGCCATCAGCATATAAGATTTTATAACATACCTGAAAGTAAAATGTGTGACAGTAGCACAAAGGCCAAGAGAGGAGAAATGGAAGTATATTATTGCAGATTCTTATACTATATGTATGTGAACTGTTATCACTTAAAAGGTAGACTGTGATAAATTAAAGTTGTATACTATAAAGCTTAAAGCAATCCCTAAGTTGTGACAACACAGAATTATAACTAAAAAATAAAAAAAAGTAGGGTGACGGTTGGGTGGCTCAGTTAAGTGTCTGACTTCAGCTCAGGTCATGGTCTCACGGTTTGTGGGTTCAAGCCCTGTGCCAGGCTCTGTGCTGACAGCTCAGAGCCTGGAGCCTGCCTCAGATTCTATGACTTCCTCTCCCTCTGCCCCCCTCCCACTCACACTCTGTCTCTCCTTCAAAACTAAACATTAAAAAATTTTTAAGTGATAAAATGGACTAATAAAAAAGCACCACATCCAAAATAGAATCCAAAAATAGAAAAGAGGAAAAAGGAAAAGAAAAAACCAGAGGAACAAGGAAACAACATAAGGAACAAGTGCTGAACACATAACAAGGTGGTAAGACCCAACCATGGCAGAATTTATATTAAATGTAAATAGTTTAAACAACCTGATCAAAAGTCACACAGTTTGACTCTTTAGACACACCACTCACTGAGTTTAGCACCTCAAACCTACCCTGGCTCTAAACAGTGAATGTGTGGGGCGCCTGGGTGGCTTAGTCGGTTAAGCGTCCGACTTTCGCTTAGGTCATGATCTCGCGGTTCGTGGGTTCGGGCCCCGCATCGGACTCTGTGCTGACTGCCAGCTCAGAGCCTGGAGCCTGTTTCAGTCTGTGACTCCCTCTCTCTCTGACCCTCCCCTGCTCACACTGTCTCTCTCTCCTGGAAATTAAAAACAAAAAAACAACATTAAACAGTGAATGTGTTGGCCTTAGCTCCTGTTTTAATGTCTTCTTGTATTTGGGATAGAGACTTCATTTATGGGCACTGCCTCACTTTGTTCTGTTGTGACTTTTCATAATACCCCAGTGCCTACTGGTGAAGATTTTAATATTCATACTTAATGCCTCGTGTTTACTCTATTAAAAAGAGGATGAAAACAAAAAAGATAAGGGAAAATATATTTCTGGTTTCTTTAGCCTTGGTGCAGGGAACAAAAAGGGTTAAGTATTCTTAACTGGATAATTTTGCCCTCAGAGGACATTTGGGAATGTCTAGAGACATTTTTAAGTCTCATGACTCAGGGGGAGGGTGTCACTGGCATTTAGTGGGTAGAGGCCAGAGATACTGCTAAACATCCTACAGTGCACAGGACAGCCCCTAAACAAAGAATTATCTGGCCCAAAGTGCCTATAGTACTAAGGTGGATAAACCCTAGGTTAAAAGGAGAGTGAGAAGGGGAGTGAAATCTAGAGAAGGAAACTGTATCAGGGGCCTGCCCTGCTTTGTCTTGGTTAGAGAAGGTAGGGAGTTTCCTTCTTAGTCTGAATATACTCAAGTACTTACTGAAAGATATATATTTGTAGCATGTATCACATTGTATTACAGTTTACTGTTTTTTATATGTATCTCCAGTACTATAAAATATGGTAACTTTAAGGTAAGTATTAAATCTTAATATTCAAATTAAATATTCATCTTTGTATCTGTTGAATTTAGTACAGTGTTTAGCCTGTAGTACTACTCAAACCTATGACAGACTGAGTAAGATGAATAAATAAACTAATTGTCTAATACTATACCTGTAGCACACATTTATTAAACCCAGAATAAATTTCTAGGGATTCTAGTAGATCTGTGTGTGGTGCCTCACACCTATATTCAATGTGGAAAGGCTTCGTATATAATCAGCTAGCACCATAGTTTATTTCTGAGAGTGTGAACCAGGTCAGTGTTATGTTTGTTTCATGCAAAGGAATATGTAGTCATTAAAAAAACCCTAAAATTTGGCAGTTTTCCTTAGCAACTATACATATTTCTATATGGACCTTCAGGCCTGCCTCTGATATTGCCAAGTCAGGAGCAGCCAACTACTACTGTCTTCAGAGATACCTCTTTCTTCATTGATTGGAAGAAATACCACTTGTGTATGGTGCCCAATTTGGACCTCAGTTTGGATAGAGGTATATCTCCTTCTCTTTGTGCAGGAATAAAGAAACCTGAAGAATATTAGATAAATGCAAGGAAATATAAGTAACAGGTGTACATAAAAAATAGGACCCAGTGATCTGATGGCTTACGTTGGGTGGTGCTGTTGGCAGTCTGGCTAAGTTTGAGAATCGATGTGAAGTGCAGCAAACAGGTCAAGAGGCAAAGCCCCATTTAGCCTAACTGTTTTGGTATTACACGTTAATGCTGGTTTTTCTTTCCCTTCCTTTACTGTCTCCTCTCTTCCTGGTCCTCTTGAGGTAGTCACTGAACCTTCATCTTCTAAGGATTTGTGCAGTGGGTTTCTCTTGTACCTTAATCTGTCAACTCTGGGATTTTAGAAAGGTTAGTAAAGGATCAGTAACCTATTTGAACTATTGTGGAAGAGAAATGTTTCCTAATGAAATGAGAAAATGCACATAAAATTACTTAGAAAAGATTACCATATAAATGCAAGGCAGGAGTACAAACCATATATAATCAACCTAGAAAGCTGGCTGTAGAGTTCATGTAGAGCCTGACTGCATTAGCTTTGGGTGACTCACACGGAGAGTTGGGCACTTAATAACTGGACCAAAAAGTAAAACTGGGAAGTAGGAATATGCAACTATGAGGTGCTATCTAGGAGTTTTACAATGTTGAGCTTGGCTGTTGGTAGCTAGAATTCTTTGAAATTTAGAAGGTAGTCTGGTTACCTGGATCCTGAGGAAGGTAACCAGTGGGGAAGAGGTATTCTAGAGCTAGAATGGTATGAGAAGATGAGCCTTCTGCAATAGAGAGTATTTCTGGGGAATGATAGAATCTTCTCTAGCAAGTAAGCTTCAGAGTAAGGATTTTTTCTTGAGTAGGTAGTTGTTCCAGAGGGTGGGATGAAAGGAGTGTGTCGTTGGACAGGGTCTCTGGAGGTGAATGGCTTTGTGAAGAAAGAATACTTGGTCTTTTTTGTTTTTGTTTTTGTTTTATTTATTTCCAGGAGAGAGACAGCATGAGCAGGGGAGGGTCAGAGAGAGGGGGAGTGACAGACTCTGAAACAGGCTCCAGGCTCTGAGCTGGCAGTCAGCACAGAGCCCGACGCGGGGCTCAAACCCACGAACCCCGAGATCATGACCTGAGCGAAAGTCAGATTCTTAACCGACTAGGCCACCTGGGCACCCCAATACTTGGTCTTAACCCGGGATGTCATGCCTTTATAATTTTTGAATCTTTAGGGCTCTCCATATCTCCTTTTCTCTTTCATTTTTATTTTCATGCTTTATTAATTTCCTTTTTTTTTTTTTTTTTTGGCCATTTCTTGATGCCTGAACTTGCTTAATTAACTTTGGAAATAAGTAATGTAGAAAATGTTCTCTCATCTCCCTCCCTCATTACTCTGAAGGACAGAACCAGGATCCGCATGAAGGTATTTCTCTGGATGGGTCTGGATGGAATTTAGGACTATCGTAATTGTGTTTAAAGGATCCAGGTGCTAGAAAGTAACAGGATCAGATTACTTGGGAATACAGATATAATATAGTGATGTGGTTAAGAACACAGATTTTGGAGTCAGTCTAAAACAGACCCACCACTTGCTGCCTTATGGTGGGCAATGTATTTAACCTGTTTGTGCTTCTTATTTGTAAAATGGCTTAAGAATAAGTCCTATGTTGGGGCGCCTGGGTGGCTTAGTCGGTTAAGCGTCCGACTTTCGCTTAGGTCATGATCTCGCGGTTCGTGGGTTCGAGCCCCGCGTCGGGCTCTGTGCTGACTGCCAGCTCAGAGCCTGGAGCCTGTTTCAGTCTGTGACTCCCTCTCTCTCTGACCCTCCCCTGCTCACGCTATCTCTCTCTCTGTCTCCTAGAAATAAATACAAATATTAAAAAAAAAAAAAAAAAAGAATAGGTCCTATGTCTTAGTGTTGCTGTGAAGTCTAAATGTTTAGATAATTCATGTGAAGAATTTAACACAACACATGGTGTGTAGTAAGCACTTAATACAAATTAACTGTTATCATTACTCAGATTTGACTCTGACCTCTGCCTCTTACTAGTGATACCTACCTTAGAAAGTTGTACAAGGAATGAATAAATGTATTAATGTTCCCCAGTAAATTCTACAGCATGCTAGTTGGTTTGCATTTTGTACATCATTGTTATCTTGATGTCCCTCCTATGAGTCACTATATTTGCTTCCATCATGTGGATAGAGAAACAGGTTCAGGAAGAAAAGGGAGTGTTTGACTTTAGATCTGTCTTAATCCTTCTTTGTTTGAGGGATAGGTTCTTTATTCACTTAGCATTCTGAGGGCTTTACTTATATTAGAATACTGTATAATATCTTGTCCTCTAGATTTGGTGCTTCCAGATGTGAGTTATCAGGTGGAATCCAGTGAGGGGAATCAGTCTCAGAATATGGACTCCCAGGGACAAACTCTGCTGCTTTTTCTCTTTGTGGATTTCCACAGCGGATTTCCAGTCCAGCGAACAGAACTCTGGAGTAGGTATAGGGGCTGCCAGTATGGGTGTGCTTGAATGTTAAGAGAGTAAAGAAAGAGAGATTTTATCTGAATTACATATATAATTACATATATTTCTGTAGAATAACTAATTGTAATAAAAAAACGTTAAATAGGTTAAACAAATTATATGCTGTATGGAAAAGATATGTATCTTAAAATAAAATATCACTTAAATGATGACATTCACAGAATGTCCAGGAATCAGCAGATACTTCCTATAATGCTCTCTGAAAGAGTCTATTACCTTAGATGAGTGGTTCTCAACCTTAGCTCCATAATATATTACCTGGAGAGCCTCTTAAAAATGCCCAAACTTCACCCCCAGGGATTATGATTTCCTTGGACTGAGGCAGGGATCTGATACCAGTATGTTTTTGAAGCTCAGGCCTGAGAACTGTCCACCACATTATTGCTTTTCCAGGTGGAATCAAGAAATGTTACTGGCCTTGCTTGGCCTTGACACAGTATCTCAACTACAACATGAGGTGTAGGGGAATGTATTGATATGAATGGCTTTATGGCATTGCCACATAGACCTGGAAAGGGAGAAATTGTCCTTGTTGAGGCATACAAGGGTGAGCCTTTAGTGTCTGTCTAACAAACTGGTGATAACCTGTTATCAGAAAGTTTCTGTCTGTTTGGTGATCCATGAATCATGCATCAGAATCACCTGCAGTATTTGAAAATGTGTTTCTTCCTGAGCCAAGAATCAACTCATTGTTTTCTTATAAAAATATGGAATGGCTCAAGAATCTTCATTCTTAACAATATTCTTAGGTAATTTTTAAATATCGTAAAGTTTGAAAAACACTGAGTATGAGCAGGAGTTAGCTTATGTGTTTTAATCCAATAAACCCTGAGGGATAAATGTATGTGTTTCTCAATGCCCTCCTAAACTTTGAGGGAAGTAGTAAGAAGTGGAGCTTATAAACGTCTGGGGAAAAATTCATAAGCCTCCCTTTTGGTACTCCCAATATGTTTCTGTATTTTTTCTATGTGAGTCAGTGTTTTTTCTTGGGACTCTACTCTGAAGCCATTCCAGTGCTTGTTTGGTGTGGCCCTGCTCCCACTGAGTCATGAAAGAAATGACACAACTTACATCCCCAGATCAGAAGACCTCATGTTGACTGGTGCCAACTATTTTTTGAATCAACTATTGGCAGTCGTGGGATTCTTCCTGCTGCCTGTCTTTCATGCCTCTCCTATCTTTCCCCACTATCTATATATTGTTGAGGAGAGAAGTACTAGTGTCCTCCTGGGCTCTGGCTTACAACTCTTTATTTCAGGAGCCGTTTTTGTCGGATGCCCCCACGGTTCTGTTTATTAAGGCCCTGGGATGGGAGCATAGAAGAGACCCAAACTAAGGGGGCTTCTAGCAGTGAGGACAAAGTGGGGTTGCATAAGGTTGTTACCTGGTCCACACCATATGGACAGAGGCTAATAAGAGATGCAGCTTAGTATAGGGGAAAGGACTTCAAAGTAGAAGCAAGAGAGCTGGTGGGTTTTATTGTGTATGTGTTTTTGTTTGTTTATTTTTTGAGAGAGAGAGAGTGAGCAGGGGAGGGGCAGAGAGGGAGAGAGAGAATCTCAAGCAGGCTCTGTGCTGTCAGTGCAGAGCCCAGTGTGGGGCTCGAACTCACAAACTGTGAGATCATGACCTGAGCCAAAATCAAGAGTCGGATGCTTAATCAATTGAGCCACCCAGGTACCCCTAGAGAGCTGGTTATAACTTTACTTCTACCACCAAATGGCACTCAGTGGCTTTTCAGAAGCAAGTCACATAAATCATCTGATCCTCTCTTTTCATATATTTAACATGAGATGGGTAGACTAGGTGCTAACAAAGGCCCTTCCAAGTCTCAAGACCCTCTGAAGACTTAAGATCTACTGTCATCTCGCAGGATTTTTTTTGTTACTGCTTTTTCAGTTGTGTGTGTGTGTGTGTGTGTGTGTGTGTGAGAGAGAGAGAGAGAGAGAGAGAGAGAGAGAGAGAGGGTGACAGGGGAGGGGCAGAGAGAGGGGGACAGAGGATCAGAAGCAGGCTGACAGCAGGGAGCCCAATGTGGGGCTCAAACTCCCCCAAGCCCCACAAGATCATGACCTGAGCTGAAGTCAGACACTCAACTGACTGAGCCACCCAGGTGCCCTCCGCCCTTTTTCATTTGAGATCTGCTAGAGAGAGTACCATATTCAGTCTTGTCTAGGATGACATAAAGTCTGAAACCATGTTCTGAATCCCATTGAACATACCTGAAGAACTCAGTTTCCTCAAAGCCATTGTTTCCTATCATTCTTGTAGTATTGTGATAATTTATACATCTCTGCTTATCTGGACTCTCAAGGCCTCCAACATCTCAGGTAGTGACACTCAATATTGGATTAAATAGAAACTCATCATTGCATTAGTAAACATAGTAAGTCTCTTTAAATTTCATTACGTATCTGGTAGTTCAGGACTAGCCTTTGAAAAAAGATGTACTGTGAAGGTAGGTATATACAGATATAGGATAGAGATATAGTAATTTTATTTTCTTTCTCCCTTATTCTTATATCCTTGAAAGCTTTCTATATAGCTACTTTTAGGAAACAGATTGTGCAGAACTACAGTCTGTTTCCATGTGTCTTAAAAAAATCACTTAACTGGCCTCCTGCCTACCTTGTCATGGTAACTTTTCTATGATTAACTCATTATTTTGCTACAACGTTAAAGGCATCTGGTGGTATCAGCAGTTTTAGGAGAACAAACTTGTAGCTTTTTAATTAAATGTCTGCTTTCAAAGGGGTCTAACTGATTTCTTGAGGCTATTATTAGTGCCAAACTATAGAAAACAGTAATCCATATGATATCATCATAGCAATAGCAATATTTTCCCTTTGAATATTGCAGTGTACATTTTAGAACACTTCATATATATTATCCCAGTTTATCTGCACAACATGCCTGTGAAAGCAGGTGGTATAAACCCAATTTTAGTTTCGAAGTGAGAAGAGTCAAATGACTTGGTCACAACTAGTTAGTGGTAGAATTCACTCTAGAATTTATGTTTTCCTAATTCCAATTTTGGACCCCTTTTGAGCAGACCACATAGTACATTTCTTTCTGGGAAAGCATCCTTGTGCCTTGTGGTAGAAAATGTACCTTCTGGTTTGCATTTTTAATGCAGCCCTGTGAAAAACCAGCCAGCCGTAGGCTGCTTCACCATAGTGCCTTTGAATAGACTTTTCAGGGTAGAGTAGAAAAACACTGAAAAGGAAAGGTTTCCTCAGGTGTGAAGGGGATTTGTCTTCCTGTATCTGTTGCCTCTGAGTCACCAATGCGAGCCTTTTGTTGGATGACATATTTTGCCCGTCACTCTCTACCTGTTAGCTGTTCTGCTGTGCAGTGGTGCCTATGGTTACTTTGCCAGAAATAACCCCCTTTTAAAAAGACCTTCTATCAGCAGTCTCCGAGTCATCTTTGTGTTAACTTCTTCTATACTACAGCGTATCTGAGAGGATTGAGACCCTCACAATAACAGTGGCTCACCGCGCCAGTGATGCTCAAACAGGAGTTAAGTAGGGTAGATACACTTTCCAGGAGGCTTTTCCTCTTCCTCTTCCTCCTGTTCTTTCAGAGTCACAGGTATCATTGTCTATAGTAATGTGGTACATATTTCTGTTTCTGGTATGAATCAGACAGGATCCCTCACTTGTTTCTTCAAAAATAAGGTCAACCTCCACATTAGTTTTTGAAGCTTTCTTTCATTTGTAAGTGGAACTAGGTGGGTTTGTAAGTTGTTGGGGTTTTGTTTTTGTTTTTTTGGCTAAAAAAGTAATTATTTGTGGATAGGCAGAAGGGACCTCTTCTTCTGAGAGCCTCTTTCTCACACCTACCCTGACTCATAGCACATGAACAAGCAGTCTTAAAGGGGCCATTTTCACTTTCCTTAGGAGCCCACACTTTGCTCACTGTTCATCTCAGTGCCATCCTCACGGAGAGCCACAGTGTAGTGCAAGATTCCATCCAGGTCACCGTGGACCAGGCCTTGGAACAGTATCACCAGGCTGCCAAGGTAATAAGAAATTCATAACTCTTTTTTGCCTAATTTTTCTAAGAAAAAGAACTAGAGGGGCACCTGGGTGGCTCAGTCAGTTGAGCTTCCAACTTTGGCTTAGGTCATGGTCTCGGAGTTCATGAGTTTGAGACCCCATCAGGCTCACTGCTTTCAGTGCAGAGCCCTCTTTGGATCCTCTCTCTCTCTTGCTCTTACTCTGCCCCTCCCCTGCTGCGTGCCCTCTCTCTTTCTCAAAAATAAACAAACATTAAAAAAAAAAGAAATCTTTAAAAAAAATTTTTAACATTTATTTATTTTTGAGAGAGACACAGAACATGAGCAGGGGAGGGGCAGAGAGAGAGAGGGAGACACAGAATCTGAAGCAGGATATGTCATTGTAATCAGCTTGCATAGTGTTACCTACCAGTAGGTGAATTTGAGTAAATAGGGACAAAATAATAGGGAAAAATGACTGATAATGCACCTGTTCCTTATCTATCTTCCCTTCCCACACATACTTCTGGAGCTACTGCTTCACTAAATCTTACATTCTCTCTTCATTTCCTAATGCTTCATAATATCACTTTCTCTTCTTATCTGACTTTCTGATTTTCTCCATCCTGTGTACTTGTGGTAACACATTTCTTACTTCATAGAGCCCCCTTTTCAGGGGAAAAAAAACAACCACACAAAGAGAGTAAAGTTTAAGGCTTTTTGTTTTTAAAGACTATGTGCATCTCTTTTATTGCCTAGTGTCTTATGGGTTGGTTATGTTTTCTGAATGTGTCTGTGTCGGTAATCATCTCTGTAAAAGGGGAGTACATTGTTTCAGTCCCTCAATGTCCTTTATTTGACATTATCTCAGTAGGTATTGATGGTAGGAGAATTGTTGAAATCTTGCTCTTACAGAAATCTTCAATTCCTTGGTGATTCTCTGAATCAGCAGCTTGGGATTATTATAAACTGCCATCTCTCCTTACTTTTTATGTTCCTTAGGATCATCAGAAATTGCAGGCCTCACTCTCAGTGGCAGTGAATTCCATCATGAGTATCGTGACTGGAAGCACCAGCAGTAGCTTCCGAAAGATCTGCTTCCAGGCTCTTCAAGTTAGTAGATTGGGGCTGCTTAAAAGTGCCAGGTTTTTAACAACATTCTACCAGCTATCTTAGTAATATACACAGAGCTTTTGTAAACATTTCATTTTAGCCTCTTGTGATCCTACATAGTATCAGGCCTGTGGTAAGTGTTTTAAAAAAACATTTGTTGAGTGGGTATTGTGTGTACTGTTTTACAAATGAGAAAATAGGTTATTTAAAATTTTCACTTTAGGTCACATAGCTAGTTACAGTTAGAACTAAGACTGGATCAGTGATTCCAAGTTCCTTATTGAAGAATTTTTGTTACTTCATGGTGATAGAAAACATTGGAAATAACTGAGTAGCCTTAAGTATTAACACATATTTGGCAGTATGGAATAATGTAACAGTTGAAATCAGAGGCCCAAGTTCAATTCTAGGCTCATTTACTTACTGGCTCTGTGGACTTAGGCCTGTACTTAACTTCTCTGAGCTTCATCTATAAATTGGAAAAAAGAATAGTACCTCACAGGGTTATTATGAGGATGAGGGCTAAGTGAATATACTTAGCATATGGTAGGTTCTGGATAAATGTTAGTTTCTTTCCTTCCTTTTAGAATTGTGTGCTGACCAATTGGTATTATCAGTAGGGTGACACATTCATTCTGTGTCTATTGTTATTTTTTGTACTTTTTTCTTGAAAAAATAGTATAATATATTCCAATTTTAAAATAATAACATAATATTTATCACTATAAGTAAAAGTTTTGCATATTATCTCATATAAGCTATATTGTGTAGTTATAACCAATGTATTCTATATTTGTATGTAATTTGACATTTCCTCATTTCAACTGTCTTAAGATTTGTGTCAGTTACCCAATTCCACTACATTGGTTTTATCTAATTTAATAAACCATTCTGCTAATAATAGACTTTTAGGTTGCTTGTATTCTTTTTGCCAATATAAATAGTATTTCAGTTAATACCTCTGTGATATCTTGCTTCTTTTGAATTATTTCGTAGAATAAATTTCTGTAAGTGGAGTTACAAGGTCTAAGAGTATAACATCTTTATAATCTAGTGCAACCTACAGCTTCAGCTTTATGGGTGATGTGTATAGCACAGGGTAATGAGAAGAACACTACGTTGACAATCCTAGACAGCCCTAACTTTTGTACTGACTAGCTGTGAGATCTTAGGTGGGTCACTTTTTCTTTTTAGATATCAGTGTTCTCCTCTATAAAATTAGTGTGTTGTAGTAGATGGTTGCTCTTGTCCCCTTTAACTCTGATATCCTACAATTAGAGGTTATTACCCATTCCTTATGGATGCTAACTATTATCTTGTTTCTTTTTTCTCTAAAAGACTTATCTGAGGAAAAGTTCTTATTTCAGCCTTATTTGAATAGAGCAGAACCTATGTTCTCTTGGAACTTGTTTTAGAGGAGAGCAATTTCTATAACTCCTTTATGAACAGATGGATCTCTGGTGTGTGTATCTCCTATAGAGCTGGGAGAACAAAGGCCTTGTTTGAAAGATCTTGCTTAGGTAACAGAAATTGGAAGATATAGGAGCCACAACTACCTGTCTCATGCCAAGTATCACAGACCTTCTCTCTACTTCTGTGTTCATTGGAATTAAGGAAACTCCTAACACAAACATGGTTTGCCTTCCAGTTTGTCTCCTCCTCTTCCCATGTCCTGTAGGTACCTTCCCTTTGGTTGCCAGTACTGGAATTCAGCATGTTCTATCTCTGGCCCATTTTAGGCAGCTGACACTCAAGAGTTTGGGACTAAACTGCATACATCATTTCATGAGATCATCCAGCACCACCGATTTCTTCCCCACTGCTCACGTGAGGTGAAGCAGGTAAGTATAAAGTAATAATCAGTCCTTGGGTTGAAATCTTCCATATTGATAAATGGGACCCTGAATACAGGGTGGATAGGTGCAAGTACTTTACATTTTTTATTTTTTAATGTCTATTTATTTTTGAGAGAGAGAGCACAAGCAGGGGAGGGGCAGAGAGAGAGGGAGACATAGAATCCGAAGCAGGTCCAAGCCCCAAGCTGTCAGCACAGAGCCTGATGTGGGGCTCAAACTCATGAACCGTGAGATCATGACCTGAGCCGAAGTCAGATACTTAACTGACTGAGTCACCCAGGTACCCCTAAATTTTTTTAATGTTTGTTTATTTTTGAGAGACAGAGATGGAGTGCAAACGGGGTGGGCAGAGAGAAGGGGAGACATAGACTCTGAAGCAGGCTCCCAGCTCTGAGCTGTCAGCACAGAGCCCAGTGTGGGGGCTCAGACACACAAACCACAAGATCATGACCTGAGCTGAATGAAGTCAGACACACTTAACCGACTGAGACACCCAGGCACCCGCCCCAGGTACAGTCACTTTAGATTGCACATTCTGAGGTTAGCCTTTCAGCAAAGAAGTCTGTGGTTTAGGAAAACTAATAGAACATAGTATTACACAGAGGTCAAGAGCATGGTTAGATGTTGCTCAGATTCTATTCTGCCACTAACTAGTTGTGTCATATTGTGGAAGTTATTTAATCTTTCTAAGCCTTAGTTTCTTTATCAGTAAAATAGGAATGATGCATACCTAAAATGATTGTTGTGAGGTTTGAATAAAATAATGTACGTAAAGTGCTGAGCACATAGCTACTCTTAAATGATGGTATGATGGAGCATTTATGTTTAGTTTTGCCTAATCAAAACCATACTTTTATCTATTCACCTTTCTGGATGCTGGAGGTAAAGAATTGCATTAGTTAGTGTCTCTAACCTCAAGGAGGTCAGAAGGCTGCATCTTGGTTTGTGACAGACTCCTCTAATGAGTGAAAAGAAATCAAACCTAGGAAATTTTATATATCTCCAGATTCTGGGTAATTTCTAGTGATGTTCCAACTAAAGCACACTTTTCTGGCTCTCTTGGCTCCAGTCAGTAGGATTGACTTCTGGAGCTAAAGTATAATATGAGTAAATGAAGGAGATTAGGGGTGATATTATATAGTGGCTTCTGGCCAAGATGGAGTAATAGGAACCAGATTTATTCTTCTGTGTGAAATAACAGAAATCCACACACAACATATAAAACAATGTTTCTCAAGACACTGGGCATCAATGAATAGGATAGTCATTCCTGAGAGATGGAAAACAAATGATATGAGCCCTGTGATTACCCTAGCATACTGCCTAGAGAAAGTACAGAGGCCATTGGACAGGGAGAAGAAATCCAGGCAAAGCCTAGTGGTCTCCCTGAGCTGAACAGATGAAGCTGGCATCCCAGGATGCCAAGACAGCTAAAGTATTCAGGGCAGAGTACCAGAAAAGAGAGTTGCAGAGAGAGAGAATTCTGGGAATCGGCAGGGTTCCCTCTCTAGTATTCAGAATAGTACCAATCAGCTCTTTCTTGTGAAGAAACTATCCAGGTAAAGAACCACACAGATGGATAAGAGGGAACAATATGCAGAGCTTACACAGGGCTAGGAATAGTGCATATTTCCATCAACCAGAGAGAAAAGCTTTATAATTTATGGAGTATCCGGTAGAATACTAAGAAGAGTCTTACCTTGGGAATGGAGAAAAATTAAAACTTTGCCTAATAAACATTCCTCTGGTCCTGCCTAACAAAGCTTAAAAGCAGAATCAAGACCTTAAGGGATTAAGTTGTTTCCAAGTAATTCAGTAGCATTACGGAACAAAGGTCAAGAATATTTACAGGAGTATTAAAAATATCCAGCACCCACCAAGGTAATATTCACAGTGAGTTGCATCCAAACAGAATTAACAGGCATGCCAAGAAGCAGGAATATACAACCCACAATGAAGAGAAAACTCAGTCAAATAATCAATCATTTAATCAAAACTGATCCAGAACTGACACAGAAAATAAAATTAGTAGACAAAGACATTAAAAGAGTTATTTTCATAACTGTATTCCATATATTCAGGAAGCTAGAGGAAAGACTGAACATAAGCAGAGACGTGGAAGGTATAAAAAGACCAACAATGAGCTGTAAAGATGAAAACTATGATGTCTCTGAGGTGGAAATTACACTGGATAGTATGAATAGAACATTAGACACTTAAAAGCACATAGCAATAGAAACTATCTGAAATGAAATACAGATGTAAAATATTAATGATAATAATAATGATAATAATAGAGCATCGAGAACCTGTGAGTTAGGGGCAACTTAAAGTAGCCTAATATATGTGTAATTGAGGCATCTAAAGAAAAAACGGAGGCAGAAAATATATCTGAAGGAATAATGGCTGAAAATTTTCCAATTTTGATGATGGATTCTATAAGCCCAACAGATCTAAGAGTCTTAAGAAACCCCACGCCCATGGAACATAAAGAAAACTACACCAAGACACATCAGAATTAAATTGGTTAAAGCCAGTGGTAAAGAGAAAATCTTAAAAGCAAACAAGGGTGGGGAAAGCTTATTTGCAAGGAAACAAAGATAAGAATTACAGGAAATTTCTCATCAGAAAAAGTGTAAGCTAGAAGAAAATGGAGCAACGTCTTTATAGTACTGAAGAAAAACCTTCAACATAGCATTCTTTACCTAACAAAGACACCTTTTTTCCCCAAATTTATTATTTTTTTTTTTGAGAGAGCAAATGAGAGAGAGCATATGTGCACACATGCATGAGCAAGGGAGGGGCAGAAAGAGAGGGAGAGAGGGGCGCCTGGGTGGCTTAGTCTGTTAAGCGTCCGACTTTTGCTTAGGTCATGATCTCGTGGTTCGTGGGTTCAAGCCCTGCGTCGGGCTCTGTGCTGACTGCCAGCTCAGAGCCTGGAGCCTGCTTCAGATTCTGTCTCTCTCTCTCTGACCCTTCCCTGCTCACGCTGTCTCTCTCTCTCCTAGAAATAAATAAACATATAAAAAAAGAAAGAGAGAGAGAGAGAAGGAGAGAAAGAATCCCAAGCAGGCTCGAACTCACTAACTGTGAGATCATGACCTAAGCCAAAATTGAGAGTTAGACACTTAACCGACTGAGCTACCCAGGTGCCCCCAACAAAAATATCTTTTTAAAAAAGCTGAAAAAGGACTCTTTATGACATAGAAGAATTGAAAGAATTCATTATCAGCAGTTGAGAACTGTAAAAGAAATCCTTCAAGCAGAGAAAAAGTGATACCAGCTGGAAACCTAAATCTACACAAAGGAACAGAGTACTGAAAAAGGTAACTACATGGAAAAATATAAAGACTGTTTTCTTACTACTTAAAAAACTTTTTAATGTTTTATTTATTTCTGAGAGAGAGAGAGAGACAGCATGAGCAGGGGAGGGTCAGAGGGAGAGGGAGACACAGAATTGGAAACAGGCTCCAGGCTCTGAGCTGGCTGTTAGCACAGAGCCAGATGCGGGGCTTGAACCCACGAACCGTGAGATCATGAATTGAGCTGAAGTCAGACGCTTAACCAACTGAGCCACCCAGGTGCCCACTTTCTAACTACTAAAAAAAAAACCAAAAAAACCATAATTACTTTAAAACATAATTAACTTTTTAAGGCAAAAATAGCAATAATATATTGTGAGGTTTATGGTGAAGTAAAATGTATAATAACAGCAGCACAAAAACCAGGAGGAGAGAGATGGAAATACACTGTTATACAGACTTATACTGTGCGTGGAATGGTATATTACTTGAAGGTAGACTGGTAAGTTGAAGATGAAAGGAACCATCAAAATAATACAACAAGGAATTACAGCCATTGATCCAAAAAATGAGATACAATGGAGTCATAAAAAATATTCAACCCTCAAGAGAATGAGAAGACAGGCCACAGATGGGGAGAAAATAATTGCAAAAGATACACTGGTTAAAGGACTGTTCTTCAAAATATATAAAAAACTTTTTTTTTTTTTTTTATTTTGAGGGAGAAAGGGAACAAGTGGAGGAAGGGCAGAGAGAAAGGAAGAGAGAGAATCCCAAGCAGGCTCTGTGCTGACAGCACTGATGGCAGAGCCTGAGCTCATGAACCATGAGATCATGACCTGAGCCAAAATTGAGAGTCAGACGCTTAACCCACTGAGTCACCCTGGCACCCCCAAAATATACAAAGAACTCTTATAATTCGACAATAAAAATAAAAGAGCCAAAGACTTTAACAGACACCTCACCAAAGAAGACTTAGATGGCAAATAAGCACATGAAGAAATGCTCCACATCATATGTCATCAGGGAAATGCAAATTAAAATGATGAGATATCACTACATACCTATTAGAATGACCAAAATCCAGAACATTGACAACACCAAAAACTGGCAAGGATGTGGTACAACAGGAACTCTCATTCATTGTTGGTAGGAATGCAAAATTATACAATTACTTTGGAAGACAGTTTGGTAGTTTCTTAAAAAACTAAACATACTCTTACCATTCAGTCCAATAATCATGCTTCTTGGTATTTATCCAAAGGAGTTAAAACTTAGGTTTATACAGAAACCTGCAAAGGATTTTTGTAGCACCTTTTTAAAAATTTTTATAAAATGTTTATTTTTGAGACTGAAGGAGATGGAGCTTGAGGCAGGGAGGGGCAGAGAGAGAGGGAGACACAGAATCCGAAGCAGGCTCCAGGCTCTGAGCTGTCAGCACAGAGGCCAATGGGGGGCTCGAACCCATGAACTGTGAGCTCATGACCTGAGCCAAAGTTGGATGCTTAACTGACTGAGCCACCCAGGTGCTCCTATAGCAGCTTTCTTAATAATTGCCAAAACTTGGAAGCAACCAAGATATTCTTAAGCAGGTGAATGGATAAATAAACTGTGGCACATCCAGACAATGGAATATTATTTTGCACTAAGAAAAAATGAGCCATCAAGCCAGGAAAACATATGGAGGAAGCTTAAATACATACTTAAATAAGTCAGTATGAAAAGCCTGCATACTGTATGATTCCACATATATGACATTCCGGAAAAGGCAAAACTATGGAGACAGTAAAAATATCAGTGGTTTCCAGAAGTTAGATGGAAAGGGAAGAATTAATATGCAAAGCACAGAGGACTTTTAGGGCAGTGAAACTATTCTGTATGATTCTGTAATGGTGGATACGTGTCATTATACATTTGTCCAAAGCCGTAGAATGTACAACACTAAGAGTAAACCCTAATGTAAACTATGGACTTAAAATGATAATGATGTGTCAATGTAGGTATATCACTTGTAACAAATATACAACTCTAATGGGGGATGTTGATAATGGGAAAGGCTATACGTATGTGGGGGCAGAGGGCATATGAGAAATCTATGTACTTTTTGCCCAGTTTTGCTATGAACTTAAAACTGCTCTAATCTTTTAAATATTTAATCTAAAGAGGGCAGAACACTGTTATTCAACATAGTATTGGAAGTCTTAGCCTCAGGAATCAGACAACACAAAGAAATAAAAGGCATCCAAATAGGCCAAGAGGAGGTCAAATTTTCACTCTTTTCAAATGACATGATACTCTATATGGAAAACCCAAAAGATTCCAGCAAAAAAATGTTAGAACTGATCCATTAATTCAGCAGAGTTGCAGAATATAAAATTAATGCACAGAAATTGGTTGCATTCCTATACACCCATAATGAAGCAACAGAAAGAGAAATCAAGGAATCAGTCCCATTTATAATTGCATCAAAACCCATAAAATACCTAGGAATAAATCTAACCAAAGAGGTGAAAAATCTATATGCTGAAAACTATAGAAAGCTTATGAAAGAAATTGAAGAAGACAGAAAAAATGGAAAAATATTCTGTGCTCCTTGATAGGAAGAACAAATATTGTTAAAATGTCATTGCTTCCCAAGGCAATCTACATATTGAATGCAATACCTATCAAAATAACACGAGCATTCTTCACAGAGGTAGGACAGACAGTCCTAAAATTTGTATAGAACCAGAAAAGACCCCGAATAGCCAAAGCAATCTTGAAAAAGAAAACAAAGCTGGAGGCATCACAATCCCAGACTTCAAGATGTATTACAAAGCTGTAATCATCAAGACAGTATGGTACTGGCACAAAAACAAGACACTCAGATCAACAGAACAGAATACAGAACCCTGAAATGGACCCACAAACCTGGCCAACTAATCTTTGACAAAACAGGAAAGAATATCCAATGGAATAAAGACAGTCTCTTTAGCAAATGGTGCTGGGAAAACTGGACAGCAACATGCAGAAAAATGAAACTGGACCACTTTCTTATACCATCCATACACAAAAATAAACTCAAAATGGACGAAGGGCCTAAAGTAAGACAGGTAGCCATCAAAATCCTTGATGAGAAAGCAGGCAAGAACCTCTTTGACCTTGGCCACAACAAATTGTTACTCAGCGTGTCTCTGGAGACAAGGTAAACCAAAGCAAAAATGAACTATTGGGACCTCATCAAAATAAAAACTTCTGCGCAGCAAAGGAAACAATCAGTGAAACTAAAAGGCAACCAACAGAATTGGAAAAGATATTTGCAAATACATATCAGATAAAGGGTTAGTATCCAAAATCTATAGAGAATTTATCAAACTCAGCACCCAAAAAACAAATAATCCAGTGAAGAAATGGGCAAAAGACATGAATAGACACTTCTCCAGTGAAGACATCCAGATGGCCAATGGACACATGAAAAAATGCTCAACATCACTCAACATCAGGGAAATACAAATCAAAACCACAATGAGATACCACCTCACACCTGTCAGAATAGCTAACATTAACAACAACCGATGTTGTGGAGGATGTGGAAAAAGAGGATCTCTTTTGCACTGCTAGTGGGAATGCAAACTGGTGCAGCCACTCTGGAAAACACTATGGAGGTTCCTCAAAAAATTAAATATATAACTACTTTATGACCCAGCAATTGCACTACTAGGTATTTATCCAAGAGATACAGGTATGCTGTTTCGAAGGGCAGCTATAAACATGTACCCCAATGTTTATAGCAGCACTATCAACAATAGCCACAGTATAAAGAGCCCAAATGTCCATTGATGGGTGAATGGATAAAGAAGATATAGCATATATATACAATGGAATATTTCTCAGCAATCAAAAAGAATGAAATCTTGCCATTTGCAACTACGTGGATGGAACTAGAGGGTATTATGCTAAGCAAAATTAGAGAAAGAGAAATATCATATGACTTCACTCATATGAAAACTTTAAGATACAAAACAGATGAACATAAGGGAAGGGAAGCAAAAATAATATAAAAACAGGAAGGAGGACAAAACAAAAGAGACTCTTAAATATTGAGAACAAGCAGAGGGTTGCTGGAGGGGTTGTGGGAGGGGGGATAAACTAAATGGTTAAGGGGCTTAAGGAATCTACTCCAGAAATCACTGTTGCACCATGTGCTAATTTGGATGCAAATTATAAAACTAAATAAGTTATAGAAAGTAAAATAATAAATAAAAGAACACCTTAAAAATAAATAAATGAAAAAATAAAAGAAGGCAGAAAAAGAGGAAAATGAAGGAAAGAGAACAAAGTATAGGTGAGACAGATAGACAACAATTAGCAAAATGATATATTTAAACTCAGCCATATCAATGGTCCTTACAACTATTTACATTAAAAGGCAGAGATTGTTAGATTGAATAAAGCAAGAGCCAACTTGCTTATATATGGAAAAATATATACTGCCTACAAGGATCCCACTTTAAATATAAAGAAAGAAATAGATTAAAAGTGTAAAAGTATGGGAAAAGATATACTGTGCTTACACAGTAAGAGCACTGAAGAGGGGCACCTGGCTGGCTCAGTTGGTAGAGCATGTGACTCTTAATTACAGGGTTGTAAGTTGGAGCCCCATGTTGGGTGCAGTGATTACTTGAAAATAAAATTTTTTAAAAAACACTGAAGAGGCTATAAAGTAGGGGTGCCTGGGTGGCTTAGTTGGTTAAGCATCCAACTCTTTTGATTTCAGCTCAGTTAATCATCTCATCATTGTGAGATCAAGCCCTGCCTTGGGCTCTGCACTGAGCATGGAGGCTGCTTAAAATTCTCTGTCCCTCTCCCTTAGCCCCTCCCATGCACATGTACATGGTCTCTGTCTCTCTCAAAAAGAAAAAAGAGACTATAAAGTAGATTTCAGAGCAAAGAATGTTACAAGAGATAAAGAGAGTCATTTCATAATGATGAATACAATACAGTGAGCACAATGTAATGAAGATGATAGTCCCAAACGTTCATGAAACTTTGGAAAGAACTTTAAAGTAAATGAAGCAAAACTGATAGAATTGTAAAGCAAAAATAGACAACTCCACAATTTTATTTGGAGATTTCAACATACTTCTCTCAATAATGATAGAACATGTAAACAAAAAATCAGTATAAGTCTATGGAAGTCTTAAATAACACTATGAATTAACTTGACCTAACTGGTATTTATAAAACCCTTTGCCCAACCACAGCAGAATATTCTTTTCAAGTGCAAAAGGGACATTTAAGAAGATAGACCATATTTTGAGCCATTAAATACTTCTCAGTAATCTTAAAGAGGATTCAATTTATACAAAGTATGCTTTTGACTACAATAGGATTAAAGTAAAATCAATGACAAAAAGATATCTAGAGGGGCACCTGGGTGGCTCATTTGGTTAAGCATCTGACTCTTAATTTCCGATCAGGTCATGATCTCACAGTTCATGGGTTTGAGCCCTGTGTCAAGCAGAGTCTGCTTAGGATTCTCTGTCTCCCTCTCTGGCTCAGAAATAAATAGAAAACCTAAAAAAAAATGTTATCAAGAAAACTCCAAATATTTGGAAATTAAATGATACACTTATAAATAACCCATGAGTCAAATACAAAATCAAAAGGGAAATTAGAAAAGTATTTTAATTTAATTTAAATGGAAATGCAAATTATCAAAAGCTGTGAGATATCGCTAAAGCAGTACTTGAAAAAATACCTATGTTAGAAAAGAAAAGGTCTTAAATCAGTGATTTCAGCTTCCAATCTAGACTAGAACAGGAGCAAATTAGAAGAAATTAGATAATAAAGTCAAAGTGGAAGTCAGTATAATAGAAAACAAAAAAAACAGTAGAGAAAAATCAATGAGACTTAAAGGCGGTTCACTGAAAAGATTAATAAAATTGATAAACATTTAGCCAGACTAATCAGGATAAAGCAGAGAAGACACAAATTTCTACTACCAGAAATTAGAGAGGTGATATCAGATATTAAAAGGATTATCAGGAACTATTATGAACAAAGTTTACTTCAATAAATTTGACAACTTAGATTAAATGGACAAATTCCTTGAAAGACAGAAATTACCAAAGTTCACTCAAGAAGAAATAGCACTATGTACCTAGTTTCCTATTAAAGAGATTGAATTTTCAGTTGAAAACCTTATCATAATATTGAGACTATTTTTAAACTGTCAAGACTCGATAATAAGAAAACAACCCAGTTTTTAAAATGGTCACAATATTTGAACATACATTTCACAAAACAAGATAAGCAAACAGCAAATAAACACACAAGAAAGATGCTTAACATTATTATTATTGGTCATTAGGGAAAGGCAAGTCAGAACCACAATGAGACACCATTTCACACCTACATGGAATAAAAAGACTGACCATATCAGGTATTGGCAAGGATGTGGAAGAACTGGAACTCTTACACCCTATTTGCAGGAATAAAAAGTGGTACAACCACTCTAGAGAACAGTTTGGCAGTTTCTTAAAAAGTTAAATATACATATCATATGATCCAGCCATCCTCCTCCTAAGTGTTTAAGAGAAATGAAAGCATGTCTATACAAAATTTATACACTAATGTTCATGGCATTTCTGCCATATTTGTAATAACCCAAAACTGGAAACAGCCCAATGTCAATAGGTAAATGGATAAATAAACTGTGGTGTATCCATTCAATGGAATACTACTCATCAATAAAAGGAATGAACTGTTAATATCACAGTAGTGTGGATGAATCTCTAGCCATGCTGAATGAAGACCTGGAAATACTGGATCAGTATGAGTCCAGATGAATACTGGACTCTTGCTGCTGTCCCTCCAACTTGGAAAGCTGTTACCCACAACTTGAGCAAACAAACTTCATGACTTAAAAACAACAGAAATTTTATTATCATGGTTCTGGAGTCTAGAAGTCTGAAATCAAGATTTTAGCAGAGCTGTGCTCCCTCCAAAGGCTCTAAGAAAGAATCCTTCCTTTCCTCTTCCAATTTTTGGTGGCTCCAGATGTTCCTTGGCTTGGAGCCACATTACTCTAGTCTCTCCCTCCATCTTCACATGGCCTACTGTTATCTCTCTCAGATTTCCCTGTCTCTCTCATTAAGGACACCTGTCATTAGAATTAGTGCCCACTCGGGGCGCCTGGGTGGCTTAGTCGGTTGAGCGTCCGACTTTCGCTTAGGTCATGATCTCGCGGTATGTGGGTTCAAGCCCCGCGTCGGGCTCTGTGCTGACTGCCAGCTCAGAGCCTGGAGCCTGTTTCACAGTCTGTGTGTCTCTCTTTCTCTCTGACCCTCCCCTGTTCGTGCTGTCTCTCTCTCCTAGAAATAAATAAAAATATTTAAAAAAAAAATTAGTGCCCACTCTAAACCCATGATGATCTTATCTTGAGATTCTTAATTACATTTGAAAAGACCTTTTTTCCAAATAAGGTCTCATTCTGTGGGTCAAGACTTGGACATACCTTTTTGGGAGCCGTTGTTCTGCTCACTACAGCCATCCACATCTTCGGATTTCCAGGGATAAAGACATATACCTTAGATTTCAGGGTAAGGCTCGCATCATTATCACAGAACCTAGGATATATAGATAGGATCTAGAAATGTTTCAGCCTGTGAAGACCTTTTTCTTGGGCCTTCCTGATATCCCAGTGAGCTCTCAAAAGGAAATGATTTGACCTCTTTTGCCCCCTTCTGTTGTTATAGTGATGGCTTATAGCCTCTGGGCCATTCATATCATAGTCCAATTAATTTGGCAGATGGCTAGTGAACTCAAGGTCTTACTCAGTAGTCCGAGGTCTTGGAAGGAGAGAACATTTATTGAATCCTGAATCTGTGCCAAGATTTCCACTTTAATACCACAAAGATCCTACAAAATAGGTTGTAGTTTTCCCATTTTATAAATGAAGAAACTAGTTAGAGAACTTTTCTAATTTGCCCAGAATCATATAGTCAGTAAGTGGCGAGGCTAGGTAGGCTTTGTACTGAGGTCTCCTGGTTCCAAAGCCTAGTAATATTGTTACCATATAGGACTGGTATAGGAATGTACCATACCAGATAACCCAAGGAAGATGAGTTATCAGAGGCACTCATGAGTAAAACTTGTGCTTCTGCACTTAATATCATTACTGTTTCCTTGTAACGTCCCCTTGGTGATAAATAACTTGATAGTGGCACAAGAGTGGCACCCAGTGGCTTCAGCTAAAAATTACAAGGGTCAAATTCTTTTACCTCTGGACCAGTTGCTCAGTTTCCATTTCTGTTTCTTTAAATGTGTGTTTGTTTATTTATTTTTGAGATGGGGGATAGGCAGAGAGAGGGAATCCCAAGAAGGCTCCGTGCTGTCAGCTCAGAGCCTGACACGGGGCTCGAACTGATGAACCATGAGATCATGACTTGAGCTGAAACTTGAGAGTTGGTTGTTCAACTGACTGAGCCAACCAGACACCTCCTCAATTTCCATTTTTAAACCCAATAAAGTAGAATAGATGCCCTCTTGAATAATATGGAATAAAACCATCTATGGCCATTATATAGTTTATGTAGAAGAAATGAGAGAATATGTATTTAGTTTTATAGAAAATATTTAGGAAAAAGGCCATGCCAGGAGTGGAGATTTATAGCTTGGGTGTTGGAACATAGGACAGTGGGCCATGAAGGACAGACAAGGTAGTTCTCCAGGGCTAGTGTCACTGATGTATGTAGTGGCTGAAAATGTAAACCCATAAAAGAAGTGACAGGGAGGTAGTTTTCTCAGGAAAGGGACAGTTTCCCAGTGTGTGTATGTGTGCGTGGGGGGTGGGGGGGACGGGGATAGACCAGAATTAAATGTCTCACAGTGTTAAATCCAAGGAGGTGTATCCTGAAGATAGAGCTGTCTCCTGAAGATAGAGCTGTCTCATTTGGGGTAACCTGATGATGAATGAGGGTATACAGAATTCCCCTAGGTCTGAGACCTTTATATCTGAGTGTGGGTATTTCCTTGGTGATACTAGTTTCAGAATAAGGGAAGGTTTTATCTATTGCTTGGGATTTTCCAGGCAGGAATGAAGTAAAAGAATAAGATTTCTCTTGGGGCATGTGGGTGACTCAGTCAATTAAGCGTCAGACTTCGGCTCAGGTCATGATCTTGCCGTTCATGGGTTTGAGCCCCGCATCAGACTCTGTGCTGACAGTTCCCAGAGCCTGGAGCCTGCTTCAGATTCTGTGTCTTCCTCTTTCTCTCTGCCCTTCCCCCGTTAGCGCTCTGTCTCTTATTTTCACACACAAAAATAAACATTAAAAAAAAAAAAAAACTTTCTCTCAAAGAAAAAAATGGAAATTCTCTTCATACTGTTTCTTTTTTCACACCATTAGGGGCATCTTTACAAATCTGTGTTCCTTGGAATGTACTTATATTTGAAATTTGATTTAGTGAACAATACATGATTACTGTTAACTACTACCATCCTAGTGGGTGTAATTTTTATTTAGTTATAACTCATATACCATAAAATTTACCATTTTAAAGTGTACAATTTAGTGGCTTTAATCACTGTGTTGTGCAACAATCACCACTGAATTCCACAATATCTCCATCATGCCAGAAAGAAACTCTGTACTTATTTGTAGTCAGTCCCAATTCCTCCACCTCCCATCCCCTGGCAACCACCAGTCTACTTTCTGGATCCATGGACTTGCCTATACTGGTTCATGTAAATAGAATTACAATAGGTAGCCTTTTGTGTCTGGTTTCTTTCACGAAGCATGTTTTCAAGATTCATCCATGTTGTAACATGTGATGGTACTTCATTCCTTTTTATGATTGAGTAATATCCTTTTGTATGGATGTCCCATATTTTTCTACCCATTCATCAGTTGATGGACCTTTGTGTTGTTTGCACTTTTTGGCAATTATGAATAATGCTGTGAACATTTTTGGGTGGACATGTTTGTAAATCTCTTGGTTATATATCTAGTAGAATTGCTGGGTCATATGATAACTCTATGTTTAACTCTTTTAGTAACTTTCAAACTATTTTCCAAACTGGCCATTTTACTTTCCCAACAGTAATATGTAATGGTTCTAGTTTTCTACGTCACTACCAACTATTGGTATTGTCTATTATTATTGTTGTTATTATTACTTCTACCATCCTTGTGGGTGTAAAGTAGTATCTCATAATGGTTTTGATTTGCATTTCCCTGATGAATTAATACTGAGCATCTTTTCATTGGGTTATTGGCCATTTTGTTTCACTTCTTTGGAGAAAGGTCTCCAACTCCATCAAACCCACTTTTAATTAGTTGTTTGTTATTTTATTGTTAAAATTACAAGAGTTCTTTATCCTGGACACAACTCCCTTATCAGATATGATTTGCAAATATTTTCTCCCATTCTTGTGGGCTGATTTTTCACGTTCCTTTATAGTATTCTTTGAAGCACAAAAGTTTTTAATTTTGATGAAGAGGGTGTCTGTTTTTAAATACTCGTATCTTTGAAAAATAAGAAGCTAGGAGGATTGGGTTCTGATCTTAGTAAGCTTAGAGAAACTTTTGTTTCTTTATCCAAATTGAACCAAGTGTGGCAGGGCTTTGAAAGGCTACAGAAGACCACAAAATGTGTCCTGTGGCTTCCCAGGTTTGCTTCAGTCAGTTATATGTTGAGCACTTACATGTGCAAGACACTGTGCTGGCTATAAAATGATACAGGCACAATGAACCTTACCTTTCAGGGAATTTTAAATGTGGAAAATGGACGCACATAAAAATGATAGGGGCACCTGGGTGACTCAGTCGGTTGAGCGTCCAACTTTGGCTCAGGTCACGATCTCATGGTTCAGGGGTTCGAGCCCCGCATTGGGCTCTGTGCTGACAGCTCAGAGCCTGGAGCCTGTCTTCAGATTCTGTGTCACCCTCTTTCTCTGACCCTCCCCTGTTCATGCTGTCTCTCTCAAAAATAAGTAAATAAACAAGGGCAGGCAGTGCACCTTCAGAGCCAGAGGAACGGGGCAGATGGTAAGCAAGTGACAGAGTTCAGAGGAGGCAGAAAATGCCTGGAGTACCTGGAATGAGTTGCATGCAAAGACTCTAACACAAGGAAGCCTTGATGATTGGGGTTAGGTAGGGGAGACCCACATAAGCAAAGAGGAAGAGGGAATTCCAGGTAAGGGAGAGCAGCCCTGTGAGGCCAATGAAGCCATCAGGCACACTTGTGTCACTGGAGCTTATTCATGTTCCTATAAAACTCACTTAGGACTTCTGATTTTTAAAGCAGCTCCTCCCAGAAAAAAATGCAGAGCAGAGCACAGAGGATGCACATGAGAACAGCAGTCCAGAGCTCCCTGCAGGTAAGGGATCAGCTTCTCAGGTGAGTCTAGGACCAAAGCTCAGAAGTAAAGTATATTGGCTTCAAGCTTTCAAACCGTATCTTCCACCACAGCAAAATCGTGGGATTTGGCCAGCTTCTGCCACCACTATGGGTATTCTGGAGCAGCAGGGGGCATTCCCTCCCCAAAACTGGTATGACAGAACTAGAAATTCCTCATAATGTTGTACAGTTAAAGACAGCTGCACATGAAGGGGCAGGGCCCTGAATCTAACTGGTTCTTTTGTGTTTTTTTCTCATTACTGCTGCTGCTGCTGTTCTCCCTGGTTTGGGTTACTACTCTGGGGCTCTGGAAGCTACTCCTGGGTGCAGGATACCACCTCAGTCTTGATGTATGTTATAGGGAGTGTGACATGATGGTGATTATCGTGGTCTTTCCCCCAGCTCCCTCCAACACTCACACAGCCTTCAGAGCCAGCAGCGGCAGAGAGATGTGTGTATGGCTGGAAAGCATCCTAGCCACAGGTGCCTGAGCCCGATAGTGCAGGTGCCAGGCACTATTCTGACCTTTTAAGATGTTCTTAATGCTCTTAATTGTGAAAACAATCCTATGACGTAGTGTTACTATTTTCATTTTACAGATTAACCGAAGCCCAGAGATGTCACTAAACTTACCCAAGGTCACACAGCTAGTAAATGGCAGAGTCAGAATTCAAACCTAGGCAGTCTGGCTCCAGAGCCAAGACTAGCAGAGTTGCACCATCAAACAAAACAGTACCTGGGCTGGAGGGGATTTGGGGAGTGACTTCAGCACCTATACTTAGTTGGTAAAACTCATCTTTCCAGGGCCACAACTACAACATGCTGCATGATGTCCAAACTTAGGCCTGAGAGGTGTTCCTGAATCATTCTGTTGTTGAACTACATTTTAAATGTTGTGGGGGCTGTTGCTACTGAAAGAACCCTGCAGTGAAGGCTGGCATAATAAAGCAAAGAATCTATTTTTATATATTCATATTTGGAGATTTAAAAGTATGGAAGTATACCACATATAAGTCAGTATTTATGCAGTGAAGAGTAAAAGAATAAGTACTTTCCTTAGAAGGAAGAAATTAACATTCTATCCAGCACCTTCTATGGACCCAGGAGGATGCTAGGCTTTTCAAGTGACTGCTCTGACAGTGACCCTTTGGTATGGGCAGCACTAGTCCCCTTTCACAAGAGACAACCCAGACTCAGGCTGGGTAGAGTGCTCTGCAGGAAGATAATGTAAATTTCAGCCCATGCTTTCTCTACTGCAGTATAAGCCTTAAAATCTAGGCATTTATTATCTGGTCAAACTGCCCCACCCCCACTCCCCGGAAGACTGCTTGAGCTGCTTAGCTTTACAAAGCTGCAACTGCAGTCACCATCAATCCTATATCATCAATCCCACATGGGCAGTTCTGCTAAAGAAAATCACTGAAATCTGGATGATGCCACCATACATCCATGGTCCATTTACTTGTGGCCTCCAGCTATCAGTCCTTTGTGTCGTCTTTCTGGCCTTCTCATCAGCGGCTACTCCATTCTTTAACAAATCTACCCAGCCTCTGCCCCCTGACTTAGTCTCCTATTTCAAACTTAGTGCCTACAAACTGTATTGGAATGGGGATGCATCCCTGCCAGGCCTCAGGGGTGGCATTAGCCCTATTGCTTTCTCAGGATCTGTGTGCATCACTTCTGCACCTTCAGTTTTCCTTCTGAGTTCTTTCCTCTCACCAGGGCAATCTCATTACTTAAAAAGGTAATCTCCCATGATCTTGAACTTCTTCCATTTATTTCTCTCCATCACATCTCAGCCAGGGTTCTCAAAAAAGCAAGCTGTACCCTCTCCCTTTCTCCCTCCCAATTTAATTCCAACCCAGGGCACTTGCCTCCTCTGTGGCATCTGCCTGCAAGGTCTCTTGTATGGGAGGGCTTTGTATTTACCAAATTGTACATTTATCTTTACTGTGACTGAACTGTTTACAGAATCCAGCACTGTTAAGACTGTGACTCACTCTATTTTCCCCTCTGAGTGTTCTCTTTAACAGCCTTCCTTTGGCCACCCCTAAACTGCTTGTATAACACTTCTTCCCTAGCTGCTCTCTTCCATCCCAGGTGTTGAACCTTACATCTGGGCTCAAGACTCCCCAGTTGGCATGACCAGCCCAGGCCTCTCTGAGTGCCAGATGGGAGATTTATCTGCTCACTAGGCAGGCCCATGTGGAGGTCCCATTGTTACCTCTACCATGATTAACAGCACCACTCCTTACCCAGTTTTTCACATCTGAAATGAGATTCATTTAAGATGCCACTCATTGTCATGTACCACACCTATTCTGTCACCAAGACCTGTCGATATGACCTCATGAATATAATTCTGACCCCTAGTGGTGCCTCCATCCACCCCTGCTGCCTTCCCTCTCCTGGGTTCTTGAGATCTTCCTGCTTCTAATTTGACTCTAGCCAACACCTTTGACAGAATAATCTGAGATACAAATTAACAATGCTATCTCCAGTGCTTATTAAAATTCTTCACTGTCCATTTCCTAAGATAAAAATCTTAGTCTTCTCAGATTCCTAGTATAACCCCTTCAGATTCATCTCCTAGGAACCCCCTCCCCCATTTTGCATTTTATGTACAATACTAATTAATGCCTTTGGGTATTTGCCTCTTTCTGCCAGGAATTCCTTTCCTCTTCCTTGTTGGTCTGGCATATTTCTCTTCATCCTCTAAAACCCAGCTTAGACAACTCAGGGAAACCTTTCTACACCTCTAGGGATGGTTAACAGCTTCTTTCCGTGTTCTCTCCCTGGGCTCTGTACACACCTCTGCATCCCTCCTAGCCTTTCTGAGCTTCATTCATTGAGCTACATTCCCAGGATCTGCTCAGAAAGAATTTATGGATCCAAACTCCCTCTAAATTTGCACAAGTGCATCAGTTAAAAGTAAGGGAGGGTGCCAGAGGGCACTGCTCAACACAGTCTAAGCCACGAAGGGTGGGGTGAGGCTGACTTTCAGGCAGGGGGATCACAGCTTGCCAGGGAGGAAAGAGCTGGATAGTGCAGACTCCATGAGGAATCTGTGCAAAAAATGAATGAGCGGGTGCGAGACCCAAGTGAGGACTGAAACCAATCTTCAGCCACAGTCTGTAGGTCCCGAGCTGCAGAGTGCTGATCCGGACAGACCTGATGAAAGGAATTTGAGATGGGAGGGCTAAAGAGAGACGGGACCAGATCCTCCCTTCTCCCAGGAGTCTCCAGCCGCAAGGGTCTTTCTAGCATAGGGCCGTGGGCGTAAGGTAAGTGGGCTTGTTTTCGCCTAGGAACCAGAGAGCAAGTGGAAAACAAGAGGCTCAAGAGAGACGGTCTCCGGCGGGGCAAGGAGGAGACGCAGGCTTTCCACTCTGCCAGGGCCCCGAGCCAATCAGAGGCCGCCGCACGCTGCACGGAGCCCACAGGGGGCTCCCCGACCCCTAGCCGGAGCAGCGCGAGCCCCCGGGACGGCCTGGAGGTAACCGGGAGAGGGCCGCGCAGGGGAAGGCGGAGATGGCCGCTGCCGGTGGGTCCTCACCCCTGGCTCCCTTTCCTTCCGCAGGACTCGCTGTGGCTGCAGGAGGTCTCCAATCTATCCGAGTGGCTGAATCCTGGCCCTGAGCCCTAAACTACGCGTGCCCTTCCCACGCGTCCACTGCTGCCCGCAGCTGCTGCGGCCGCGTGCTGTCTGTTGTTCAATAAACCTGCTCCGCGCGCGCAGCTTCTGCTTCAGTGTCGGGGGCGGGGTCAGGGGCGGGGCGTCCGCGCTGCCGGATGACATCACCTGCGCTTGAGGTAGGCGCGGGTCGAGCGGCGGCGGGATCGCGTCATTGGTGCGCGCCGCGGGTCCGGGCGCGATGGCGGCGCTGGGCGGGGATGGGCTGCGCCTGCTGTCGGTGTCACGGCCGGAGCGGCAGCCCGAGTCAGCAGCTCTGGGCGGTCCGGGCCCTGGGCTGTGCTGCTGGGTGTCTGTGTTCTCCTGTCTCAGCCTCGCCTGCTCCTACGTGGGCAGCCTCTACGTCTGGAAGAGCGAGCTTCCCAGGTGCGGGGTCTGCGCGCGCGGCCGGAACCCGCGCCTCCGCGAGGCGGGGCTGTGGGCGGGGCTTGGCGATCCGGGGGCGGGGCCGCCCTGTCCAGAGGAGGCTGTGGGCCCCCTGAACTTAACTGCCCTCTCCGTAGGGACCACCCTGCAGTCATCAAGAGGCGCTTCACCAGTGTATTGGTGGTGTCCAGCCTCTCCCCTCTTTGCGTGCTACTCTGGAGAGAACTCACAGGCATCCAGGTGCGAAGGAGGCGGGGCAGAGGGCAAGAGGGGGAGGATCTCAGGGGTTCTGAGGGGAGAGAGCAAGACTGATGCCTCCTTTCCTGTGGCTCAGCCAGGCACATCCCTGCTCACCCTGATGGGCTTCAGGCTGGAGGGCATTTTCCCAGCAGCACTGCTGCCCCTGCTGCTGACCATGGTAAGTGCTCATTTTATATTTCCATTTACTAGCATGATGTTCCTTTTCGTGTGTGTGTGTCCCATCTTTTGACTGATGGGTGACAGAAATTGTGAGATGGTCCTTGGCTCTTGGGTATGCATGGGTGGGACATCCTGGCTAAGAACAGGAAACTTATGTCTTATGATTTCTTTTCTGGATTCAAGTAGTGGGACTATGGCTTAAGTCTTTCCTGTGATTGTTTTTGTCCCCAGATCCTTTTCCTGGGCCCACTAATGCAGCTCTCTATGGATTGTCCATGTGACCTGGCAGATGGTTTGAAGGTTGTCTTAGGTGAGTCTTAAGAGCTGAGGAAAAAGCAGGCAGCACAGCACAGTGGGGAAAGGGAATAAGTGGTCTCATAGTAGGACCTGAATATGAGATGGAGATGTTATCGATTTCCTTATCAGTAAAATGGGAACATGTAACAGATGGTCTGTAAGAGTTGGTTTCTGACATCCAAGGAAGCTCTTGGGAACCCCCAGCAGTGCTTTGTGTGGACTAAAATGCATTGTCCCTTCTTCCCTTAATCTTTGGCTTCCTCAAACCAGAGCTGGTCTGGGTGTTGCTTTTGATGTTTCTAGAATTTATTAACAGAATACCCTGCTTCAGCCACTCATGCCTTTTCTTTCAGTTCTCTAGACATTGTTTTACACCAGGTGTGATAACAAAGCTTGACTCTTAAATGTGTCCTTAGGAGTATTGACACCTAGCCTGAGTTTGGCAATGGAAAGGCTGTGGGAAAAGGGTTCCTTGGGGCCTCTAGGAGTTCTTGGTTCCATATTGTCACTGATTACTGGTCCATCCCTTCCTTAGCTCCTCGCTCCTGGGCCCGCTGCCTCACAGATATGCGTTGGTTGCGCAACCAAGTGATTGCCCCCCTGACTGAGGAACTGGTGTTCCGGGCCTGTATGCTGCCCATGCTAGCACCGTGCACAGGCCTGGGCCCTGCCGTGTTCACCTGCCCGCTCTTCTTTGGAGTTGGTAAGTTTGTCTAACCTGGTTCTGTTGAGATGTTCCCAGCATGAGAGCCAAAAATGGGATTTGGAGCAAGGGTATGGCCTATAAGGCAGGCATAGAGGGATGTGACATGGTTCTCGCCTTCCTTCCAGCCCATTTTCACCACATTTTTGAGCAGCTTCGATTCCGCCAGAGCAGTGTGGGGAGCATCTTCTTGTCTGCAGGTGAGTTTTAGAAAGCTTGCCTGGGGCAGTCCGGGGTTAGGGTGTGTAAGGGTGTCCCTCATAGCGGTTTTTGGAAGAATTGGGAACAGAGGGCTGTAGTATTGGAAGGGCCCCTGGCCATGGGAGTTGGGGTGTAGACGACAGCCATAGGTGCTGGGGCAGGCAGCCACTGCTCTCAGGGGGAAGGGGAGGTGTCTGACTGATGGGCGTGCAGTGCTGGGGCAGGATAGAGCATGCAGGTGTGGTCACTCGAGGCCTCCCCGTCTCCAGCGTTCCAGTTCTCCTACACAGCTGTCTTCGGCGCCTACACTGCTTTCCTCTTCATCCGCACAGGTTGGTCCTCAGTCTCTCACGGGTCCCCGGGGACTCGGGCCCACAGGAGTGGGTGGGAATATGGGAGTGCTGTGTTTGTTGTAGGAGTGACAAGTTTCTTCTACTATGGTGTTTGGAACAGGCAGAGCCAGGGCTGTCAGGCTGAAGTCTGAGAGGTAGAAGGGAGCAGAGGCCATGTGGTGTGTGTGGGCGGTCATTGACTTCCTATTTCTGGGATGTGGGTGATTAGCCCTGGAAGGGCCCTGGGAGGTGGTGGGGCTGCTCCATGAGCTACTCTGTCTCCCCTCCCTAGGACATCTGATTGGGCCGGTTCTTTGCCACTCCTTCTGCAATTACATGGGCTTTCCTGCCGTTTGCGCAGCCCTGGAACATCCGCAGAGGCGGCCCCTGCTGGCAGGCTATGCCCTGGGTGTAGGACTCTTCCTGCTTCTGCTCCAGCCCCTCACGGACCCCAGGCTCTACGGCAGCCTTCCCCTTTGTGTGCTTCTGGAACGGGCAGGGGACTCAGAGGCTCCCTTGTGCTCCTGACCCATGCTCCTGTATATGCTCCTACGAACTCTCACGGGCTCCCCAGCCCCTCCCCATCAAGGGGTACTGCAGGGGAGGAGCTGGCTGGGGTCCCCGAGATCTCAGGAATTTTTGTAGGGGATTGAAGCCAGAGCTAGTTGAATCCCAGGGACCAAGAGAAAGGAGCAGATATCCAAAGGGTGCAACCCCTCTCCAAAGGGGGTTGAGGAGCAGCTGGGAGTGAGGGGACAAGGGGCAGGTCCCAGGAGCCGTACACTCCCTCCCTCACTTTGGACTGCTGCTTTTCTGAGCTCCTCTGCCCCCCCCCCCTGCCTCTGAAAAGCTGCTCGGGGGTGGAATTTACAAAATCCCTCCCCCCAACTTCCCAGGGTTTTCTCATTGTCTTTTTGCATCAGGACTTTGTATTGAGATATTAAAGAGATTTAACTTGGGTAACATGGCCTTGGACCTTTGGGAATCAATCTGTGAATGTACCTACCACCAGACTTGGCTGCCTTGAACACTGACCTCTCAGTGGGTCGGCCTGGTAGGCACAGTTCCCTGAAGGGCAGGATGGGGTCCTCTGGCTGTCTTCTTCCTTTCTTAGCCCTGCCCCACATCTGCAGGCACTAGATGTGAACTCAGTTCATCCTGGGGCCTGTGCCTTGGCTCCCAGGGTCTGGGAATGGAACCTAGGGCCCTGACCTCAGCGATGAAGCCTCCAACCTGTATCCTCAGAGGGCAGAGGGTCAGCTGGGGCCTCCACAGGACCTCCCCATATCTACTAGCCTCATATTACACAGGAGAAAAGAAAAGGTTCCTGGTAGAGGAACCAGCTCACAGTCACCTGGGAGTAGAGGCTTTCCTGGCTCTCTCTACCTTGGATCTCTGCCACCGTGCTGCTGGTCTCGTCTCTAGAGGAACTCAGAACAAAGGCTGCACAGCCCTGAGAACAGCAAGGACCCTGCTGAACAACACCGTAAGTCAAGGTTTTTTCTTAGAACCTTCTAGTGTTGTACCTGCCCTTCCTCTTCTTTTTAGTACGGTTCTCCTGTTTTCAGGTCCCACTCTAAACTCAAGGAGGCTGTCCCAAGTTGAAAGGAAATGGATGTACAGTCACTCCCCAGGCACCCCTAGTTTGGCTGTGACTAAACTACATTCATCTGGATCTAAAAGGTCATCTTGATAGTCACACACCTACCTTGCTGTGGAGAGCCTTCCTTCAGCCTGTGTAGCAGCTCTTGGGGGCGCAGATGGGTTATGGGGTGAGTGTGGGGCTGTTTCAGAGGGTACCTTCAGGATCCAAAGAGGAGGAAGCCCAAAGCTGCCCCCAAAATTAGGTTGTGGTACCTGAAGAGTACTGGGTTGGCAGGGTGCTGGGATGTACTGCCTGCCTAGTCCTCTGGAGGTTGGGAGATCTGAGCTCAGCTCCTCCCCTTCCTCCTGCTGTTGCTCAGAAACTCCCCAGCACCCCCATCTTACCTCACCATGCTCATGTCCCCTGCAGGGGGTGGGGGTAGGCAGCAGTGCAGTTACACATGCAGGACTGTGACTCCCCTGCAGGTGACAGATCCTCCTGAGAGTTTGCTTATGGGAATGGGCAGGATTAGATCCTGAGACTCTCAATCCAGTGCTAGCCTCCCACTAACATCCTCCTCCAGAGGTTCCCACATCCAAGGGTTTTTCCCCCCTCCCAGAAATTGGTGCCTGTTCACATCCAGTCCAGAACTAATGGGGTGGCAGGTTGGCCTTGAGTTTGGGAAGTAAAGCAAATCCACTGACAGGTTGGGTGTGAACTCTCCTCTCCCTTTTACTAGCTCTGGGGTCCTGGACAAGTTGTTTAACCTTCCCGGGACTCCCATTTCTGTGTCCATAAAATGTGATTGATTTTCTGAGTTAACGGGTGTTAAATGCTTGGAACAACACACCCCTACCCAAGCCCTCCATGCACCTAACCAATGCAGTTTGGGATGTGTATACCATAGGCACTCTATAGTGGCTGAAACCAAGGCCATTATTATTCTCCCTAGCTTCTAAGGAGGATACAACTGAGCTGCCCCCGCCATGAGGAGTACCAAGAGGCAGCCCTGCCCCTCTGCTGAGTGGAGCTTGGGAGTTGGGGTGGGGGCGCTGCACAGGACCCAGCATGAAGGGCAGGGGAAGCCAGTTTTATTGAGCAAAGTTCTTAGGACGTGGAGCCTAGCTCTGCCCCAAGAGGTGGGATCCCTAAATTTGCTCCCCTGGGTCTTAGGCCCACCTACACCACCACCTGTAGTCTCCAAGTTGAGGACCCTTATTTGGCAAGAGATGAATATATGAGCAGCTGTCCAGCAGGGACAAGACAGATGGCTGGAGGAAGGGAATGTGCCACAGCAGGCAGTGCGCCTCCTGCCACAAGCAGCTGAGGACGAGCTCCAGGGCTAGGCCTTGCTGCCCTTGGGCACTGGCTGGCCTGGGCCTGCCCTGGCAGCTCAGTGTCTGTTGAAGGCTGGGGGTGGGTATGGCCAGGCTGCCAATCTGGGGCAAGATCACTCAATCTCCAGGATGAGGTCATCGCCCTCCAATGTCATGTCTGTGGTTACGTGGACCTTGCGGACAGTGCCCTCCATGGGTGAAGTCACTACAGTCTCCATCTTCATGGCGCTGAGCACACACAGGGGCTGGCCCTTGGCCACCTTGGCCCCAGCTGCTACCTTGATGTCTATCACCTTCCCAGGCATGGGCGCCCCGATCTGGCCCTTCACATCCTTCAGGGCCTTGGGGTGGAAGTGCATCTCCTGCAGACAGGACAGAGGGAGGCGCTGTGAAGCACAGGCCCTGCCTATTCCCACCACCTGGCTGGCCCTAGGGGGGCTGTACCTTCATGGCCTGAGTGTCCTTGACCAGAATGGACCGCAGCTGTCCGTTGAGCTCAAAGAAGACCTGCCTCTGGCCGGCACGGTTCAGGTCACTTATGGCCAGGGCTTTGATGTGCAGTGTCTTGCCCCGCTCCAGCTCCACCTGCAGGGAGGGTGTGTAGACTCAGAGCTGGTGCAGGGAGGTGGGGGGTGGAAGTAGAACACACAACTCTGGGTAGAACAGCCCCTTGACCCAGGCCCAGGAATGTCCCTCAACCCTGGGTCTCAGCTCCTCACTTGTAAAGGCCTAGCCTCCTGGTTTCTCAAGGGTGCTTTTGGGTACAGCTTGTGAGGCCAAAGCCTGGAGCCCTAGAGGTGCTGGTGTCCTTAGGGATGCAGGGGCAGGGGTGCTGGGGTGGAGTGTAGGTAGGTGCCAGAGTCACTGACCTCAAACTCCTCTGCAATTTTGGGTCCCTGCAGGAAGAGGCGGGTATTGAGGCTATCGAGGGGGCCAAAAGTAGCTGTGAAGTCCTTGAAGTGGGCAAATACATCAGGGTATATGGCTGCTGAGAGCACATCCTCTGGGGTCACCTCCTCCCCATGCCGCTCTGTCAGCTCCTTCTCCAGCAACTGCAGATCCAGTGGAGGAAGGGAGGCTCCGGGCCGCCCCTCCACCCTTGGCAGGTCCTTTAGCACCTGGGGAGCAAAGCAGAGGGTCAGGCCTAATGCCTGTACCCCCCGCCCCCCACACACACACACTGTACTGGGCCTTCCTACCTTAGAGCGAAGGGGCTCCGGGAACCCGCCATGGGGAATGCCAATGTAGCCCTGCAGGAACTCCACCACAGAGCGGGGAAAGGACAGCTCTTCCGCCTGGGCTTCAGCCTCTGCCCGGCTCAGCCCATTCTGGACCATGAACTGGGCCAGGTCCCCCACGATCTTGGAGGATGGTGTCACCTGAGAAGAGCCCCCGGGTTAGGATGCTTAGTACCTGATAGGAGGTTCAGAGGCAGGGATAAGATCACTGGGCCTAGCTCACCTTGATGAGGTCGCCCAGCATCTGGTTGGCCTCCACGTAGGCCTTCTTGACCTCCTTGAACTTGGAGCCAAGCCCCATGCTGTGTGCCTGGAAGTGCAGGTTGGTGTACTGGCCCCCTGGGATCTCATTCTCATACACATCCGAATTGCCAGACTTCATGGTGGCCGTGCAGTCAAAGGCCGCATACAATCCCCGGGCCCCCTCCCAGTACTCACTGTAGTCAAACACACGCTCCAGGGGCACCCCTGCAGGGAGGCCAGGAAAACATGCCAAGTTCCCAGGTGCTCCTCCCAGGACCCCAGAGCCAGCTCAGGTCCCATCTCAGATGTGGGTGATGGAAGGCAAGGCCGGCAAAGATCATCTGGAGTCTAGGACAGGCCAGACTCTACTGGGACTACTAAGGGCCTTGGCTGTAACGGAAATGGCCAAGGACTCCTGCCATTCCTACCTGTGTCCATGGGAGTCCCTCGGGTGCAGGCCACCAGGGCCCCCATGCTGGGCTGTGAGGTCATCCCGGACATGGAATCTGCTGCCACATCTGCCACATCGGCCCCAGCCTGGGCACAGGCCAGCATAGCTGCCACACCTGCCCCTGATGTGTCGTGGGTGTGGATGTGCAGTGGGAGGTCGGGGAAGCGGTCCCTGAGGGACCTGACCAGCATGGTGCAGGCCACTGGCTTTAGCAGCCCTGCCATGTCCTGGGGCAAGAAGAGAAAGGTAGTCGGGTAAGGAGGGGGCATGGCATGTATCTGGTAGGGGACATGAGGGGGCCACACTGGGGAAGGAAGGGAGAAGGGGAAGCTGGGAGAGGTGGGGAAGGGGCAGGGGGACTCCTGGGACGGCGGGTCCATGCACCTTGATGCACAGGATGTGGGTGCCAGCTCGCACCAGCTCTTCAGCCAGGCCCATGTAGTACTGCAGGGAGTATTTGGTGCGGCTGGGGTCGGCTACGTCACCCGTGTAGGAGATGGCAGCCTCTACCACACCGCCAGCATTGCCAGCTGCCTCCATGCCCAGTAGCAGGTTGGGCATGTAGTTGAGGGAGTCAAAAACCCGGAAGACATCCATGCCATTCTCTTTGGCCACCTCACAGAACCTGAGTGGGTAGGAGAGCCCAAGGGTCAAGCCCATCGCACTCTCCCCTGTATGTCCGTCTCTGGCTCTGGCCGGACACAGGAAATGGCACCCAAAGCCAGTGTGGGGGGGGGAGGGCACTCCAGTGTGGACAAGGCCTTCTCTGGGACAGGCTGAGCTGAGCAGGGTCACCTCAGAGGCATCTGGCATGGAGCAGAGCTGTGCCCTAGTCACGTATGGTGCAGCTCAGTCTGCCCAGGTCAGAAGAATCAGCTGGGGAGTCTTTGCAAGAGTGATGGTCTGAGGGAGAAGGAGCACTGGACAAGGAGTCCTGAGGCTTCTGCTGCCCCGAGAACTAGAAGTCCTTCCAGTTCTCCAACTAGGATTCTCCACTTCATGAAATTTCCAGATGGCAGCCCCCGCTGGATACAGCTACTGAGAGACTTACTGTCAGGCCCTCTGTGGGAAGCGCAGGCCCCCACAGTGTGGCCTGGCACCCAGTGGACCATGCTGAGCGGCATCTGCCCACCCGACCCCAGGCTCACTTGAAGACCACATTGTCGGGGTAGTTGGTGTAGCCCACGGCGTTGGCCCCCCGCAGCAACATCTGGAATGGGATGTTGGGGATGAGCTCCCGGAGCTCCTGCAGCCGCCGCCAGGGGCACTCGTACAGGAAGCGCATGGCAACATCAAACGTGGCTCCTGCACAGGGACCAAGAGGCACAGGTCAGCCCCTCACCTCCCCGGGCCCTCACCACACCCTGCAGCTCCCCAGCCTGGGCCTCAAGCCCGGACACCATCGCGCTCATCTCCAGGATCCCTCGCGTTCCTGCCCCAGTCCCTGCAGACTGTCTCCTGTAGAGGGTAGCTCAGGATCAGTGTCCTCTGTGCCCCCTTTCACAGGGTGCCACCCTGCCGCCACTTCTCCATGCTAGAACAGGCTGGCGGCCCGTCTCTGACCCTTAGCTGCTAGGGTCTCAGCTCTGCAGTCCCATGCCCAGCACCCAGGCCTGCCCGGAGTGGGCACCAGTCCCTGCTGAACAAACGGAACACCATGCCTTGTTCGCTTCTCACTCGTTTCTTCAGTGTTATCATCTTAGCCTCTCCTGGAGCGGCCAGTGGCCTGGCCACACGGGATACCCAATCCCCTCCGGGCGCAGTCCCACATTCCGGCCCTCCGCCGGCCTACCTCCCCAGTTCTCGATGCTGAAGAGTCCGCTCAAGTTGTGAGCAACATAGGGGGCGATCTTTTTGAGATCGTGGGTTCGCACGCGAGTGGCCAGCAGTGACTGGTGGGCATCCCTGAAGGTCGTGTCCATCAGCAGCAGCCCCTGGTGGTTCCGAACAGCTCGAGCAAAGCCCTCGGGCCCCTCCCGCAGCAGGATGTCTCTGAAACCAGCCGGAGGGGGGCCTAGGGCAGACCCAGGCATTAGCACCCATCCTTCAGACAGCACCCTCCTCTTCGTCTCCCCCACAAGTTGGCAGAACGAATCTCACCCACCTATGGGCACCGCAGGGACGATGGGGTCTGTGGGGCTGGGACTGGCCTTGACTGGGATCGGGGTGGTTGGGCCGTTCACCATGACGTGACCTACGGAGAGAGTGGGAAGTGGGGTCAGGACAGGCTGGGGAGAGTCTTGCGGCGAGGGCAGGAGTTAACATTAGATGGGCCTGGGCAGGAGAGGTTCCTCCGGGATCCCCAGTCCCCTAGTTAGGCCTTGTCCTCGCCAAAGCCAAGGCTCCCGGGTCCAGGCAGTGGGAACCTACTGAGGGCTGCATGGGGGGACGTGGGGGCATCCCTGGGATCAGGAGCAAGAAGGGTGAGCAAAGCGGAGGGTGCGGGACCAGAGTGGGGGCAGGGGCAGGGCATGCTAGGGAGCTCTCCCAGGCAGACGGCCAGGAGCAAGGCATGTGAGAGAGGAGAGAGGGCGGTGGTGGGGCCAGACCGAGGTAGTGCAGCAGCTTCTGGGCCCGGTTCTGTGCGGGCCGCAGCTGGAATAGCTCCGGGTTCTCATCGATGAACTGGGTGTCCACGGTGCCTGCCAGGAACTGCTGGTTGTTGAGCACATTCTGCAGGAAGGGGATGTTGGTCTGCAGAGTAGAGGTGGGTGGGAGGGTGTCACCGTGGAGCATGGATGGGAAAAGGAGAGGCCGAAGGCGCCACCCTGGGCCAGCACAGCTCCCCAAGTTCCCCAGAATACTATGCTGAGGTCTGAGGCCTCCCTGTGGAATGACATTTAGCCATCTCACCAGCCCCCTATTTTGACAGACTCCCTTAAGCTGTTATGGGGCTGAACCCACTTGCTCACCCCAGAGCGTGTACTAAATCACCTCCTCCTTCCTCAGGGATCTGGAAATAGGCACCTTCCCACCACACAGTCTAGAAAACAGGTCAGGCCTTTCCCATAGCACCATGACATAATGTGCAGCCACGCTCACCTTCCCAGCCGTGTTTCTTGAAACATGTCCCTACCTTTGTCAGCCCCTCCTCCACCCCCCCTCCCCCCACTGCCACACTGGCGTCCTCACGCAGGGCCATCCCTGTGGCTAGTCCTGCGGGCCCTTCCCCACCTTTCGCTCGCTAACAGCTCCCACCTGGACATTCTTGCTCTGGGCTCCCAAGACATCTTGCTCTCCTCCTCCTCCCCAGTCCCCACTGGGGGCTCCTCTCACCCCTGCAGGATGGAGTTCTCAGAGCTGTCACTGGGCCGCTTCACATACAGGACACTCTCCCTGGGTGGCCTCATCCTGGGCTTCCAGCTCCAGAGCCAAGACCCTAAAGTGGAAATCCCTCCTGGGCACCTCTCCTTGTGTGGCCCTCACACAAGCTCACCAAGTCCAAAGTTGGCTTCCCTCACCCAGTGCTCTCCCTTCTGCTGCACGCCTCACTGTCCACCCAGTTACCCAAACCTACACTCCATCACCCTCAATACCCGCTCCTGTCACTGGGCCAGGCCAGACGCTTCTACCATGGCCATCTCAGGACTCTGTGATGCCTGGTCTCCAGGCCATGCCGTCGGCCAGGCTTCCAAGTCATGGCTGCCTCCGGCCACACCAACCTTGCCTTGTGCTCTCGCCTCCACCCCTTTACACCTGCCTGGTAAGCTCTTCCTGGAAGTCTGAACTTGAAGGCCTTTGTACCTCCTGCCCTCACAACAGAGCTGGACCCTCCATTGCTAGTAAGTAGGTTTCTGTGGGATCAGCTGTCGGAGAGCACCTGCCTTGTCCTCAGCTTTCACTTGTCTGCATTCTTCATACACCTGGGGGCACTTAGGGGGCAGGGGTGCCGAGGTATACATCCACATGCTTTTTGCACAAGGGCCCTCATTTCTGCTCATTTAACTGCTAGGTGACAGCATGAGGCCGGAGCAGGGCAAGTCCAACCTAGAGGCCACGTGGGGCCTAGGAGCCAGCACTGCCAGCCCCATGACTGCCAGACCACGGGTGGGATCCCAGTGTGCAAGTGCCCGGGTCCACGTGGCTGTCACTTCAGATATGGCATCTCTGTGTCACCCATTCGTGACTTCTGTTCAGGGCAACTTCAGTGGGGACTCCAGGCCCAGCATGGGTTGCTAGGCCCTGTGGCTGCTCTCGAGAAACCCTACCCACCCGCCCTAGCGTTCCTGTGACCTGAAGCCTCCCTCAGTCACTGCAGAGCAGGACTCAGCCAACACTGCCACGTGCGTGTCTGGCGTGACATGTCTGCCTATCAGTTCTGACACTAGTCCCTGCCCCTCCTAAAGAAATGGGTACATTTCAACTGGACCAAAGCACGGCATTTGAGACGATAAAACTAACTGAATCATCTAAAGAACCTAGAACCACACAGGGGCGGGAGGGACCGCAGAGGCCTGCCCTTGTCCGTCCTGCACTTCCCATTCGCAGGCCTCTCCTCTTAATTTTGGGAGAGCTGTCACGTGACCCTCTGTATACCCTGAGCTCCGTGGGGGACAGGAGCTAGGCCCACCCGGTTCCTGATGTGCCCCAGCTCCCAGCACAGAGTGGCTTGTGATGGGCGCTGGTAGACTTGTACACTTAAGAGCGAATGAAAACATTTTTGCAGGGGAAAAGAGTATCAATACCAACGCTACAGAGCATCAGAGTTGACCTGGGCCGGAATCCACTGCCTGCCTTTCACAAGTGCAACAGCTGAGGCCCTGGAAGCGGCAACAGTTAAGCCGGACTTCCAGTTACCCTGGAAGGGTAGGGAGGCTACACCTCCTCCCCGCCCCCCCCCCGCCCCCACAGGGTACAGGGTCTCTCCTGTCAGCCCTATGAAATACAGCAGTTAATAACCGCCCCCCCCGGCCTAGATGAGTAGTGTTTCAGTAGTTAAAATAACTTGCGGAAGGTTACGTGCTCTACCAGGCGGAATCAGAATTCCAGGTTTCCCGAGGTGAGGGGTGGACTGACCCCTCCCCAAACTACGTCTAGAGAGAAGGGAAAGGGATGGGCGTGACGGGTGTCCAGGTAGCCCGAGGACCA